>CATIWO010347284.1:0-27227 GCA_949673435.1 Macaranga tanarius | reverse complement strand
TCTTTTATTTCCTATCATCTCATCTTTTTTATTTTTATTTTTTATTCATTCCCTTCTTTTTTTTTTCTTTTTTCTTCTTATTTTTTCCTCCTCTCCTTTTTTTTTCTATTTCCTCTTTTTTATTTTCTCTTTATTTTTGATTGGTCTACTTCTTTTTTTTTTTTATTTTTTTATTTTTTTTTCTTTTTTTTATTTTTTCCTTCATTCTCTTCTTTTTTCCTTTCCCTTTTTTTTTTCAATATTATTCATGAAATTGAATAAAAGTGTAAGAAAATTTTTCATATATGAAAAATAAAAAAATATATATGAAAAATAAATATACAAAAAATAAACTCAAAATATATAAAAATAAATAAAAAAATATGAAAAAGGATAAACGCAAAATATATAAAAAAATATAACATAAGTAAACATTTTAAGTTGTTAGTATTTTTATTGATTTTAATTACGCGAATTCTAATAGTATGTGCATGCGCACACACACTTATAAGTTTCTTACAATAAAAATCATTTTATATAGTGTAGTATTTTATTCAATTTTATTAATAAATTAATTTCATTTACATAGATTTTTGTTTAGATTAAAATTTATAATCAAATTTTACATAGATTTTTGTTTAGATTAAAATTTATAATCAAATTTTAGTTTCTTTTTATTTATGTTTTGAAGTATATTGAAAACTGATAGTATACCAAATGTATACTCATTGTATACTATAATATATTTATTATTCATATATTTGTATTTTTTAGAAGTTTTATTTCTTGTGTATAATTATGAATTTTATTGTTTGAATATATACAATATATATTGTATTTAAGATATATAATTTATACAAATTTTGTATGTATTTAAAAAGATGATTTTAATTATGCATATCAATTGTATCATATACATAATATAAACAAAAAATAAACAAAAAGTAAATAACAGATGGGACACGCGCCTAATAAATGAAAATGTAAAGTATTTTTATTATTAAATTGTATTTTTTGTGCATTTTTGTAAATATCCCTAACTTTAATAATATTTTTCTTGCAGTTTTATACAACTTGGATATCTCTATGTTTTTGCATTTCCTTTTGTTGAAAAAAAAAATATATTTAATTTTTTTATTAATATGAATATCATATGACATAAGTATGATAGACTGCATAATAAGAGGTTGCTCTCATCTTTAAATTGACAACATCATAATTCAAATCCTGCACCTTATGATATTCTTGAAGAGAAATTATTACTTGATTACCCTTCACTAGTGCAAATAAACGAATAAATAATTAAAATAAGTAATTAGCTTCATTTTTTATAAAGTAAATTAGTTTCAAATAAATTAATGTTATATATCTATATTGGCTTCAATTTCACATTTAAACATTCTTATTTTCTATTGAATGTTAGAAGATAAAACTATTTTTTATGAAATTCAAAAATTTGCATCTACTTTTAAAAATTACTATAAAGTTACTTTTTGTTAAAAATTGAGCAATCTAATAGCATTAATTTCCTTGAAGACAAAAATAAATTAGGAATTTGATTCTTGCATTCTCGAATTACGGAAACAATTAGATAAAGTTAACTTTCCTTTAAATATATCTTTAAAACTAATATTATTAGGAATTTGATTCTTACATTCTCAAATTATGGAAAAAATTAGATAAAGTTAACTTTCCGTTAATATTTATTTAAAACTAATATTATCACATTCTCTTGTAAGTTTTATAACAGGACTTACCCGTCAATTTGAACAAAAAAAAAAAAAGGACTTTCCCGTCAACATTTAAATTTTATCTTAAAAGAAACATTTAAATTTATATATATATATATTTATTGAGCACAAATATGAGAAGGGGGGAGAGTGGAGCACTCAAACTTCAACCACTCAAATGACTGCGGCAGCAGCTTGACCATTAGGTTGAAGCGTCGCCATTTAAATGATTAAACACATCAACAAACATTTGAAAATTACATCATTTCATGAAAACAAATCGTTTCCACTATGTCAAGATATACAATAAACGTGGAGGTGGAGCCACATAAGTAGTAGCATAGCATGTTACTTGACATCTAAGAATTTTCTTCTATCTCTTCCCTTTTTTTTTTTTTTAAAAAAAAAAAAAAAAAAAAAAATCTCATCCATATCAAATATGTATAGGTGTCAATAACTCATCAACAACTAACTAATGCAAATTTTAATATTTTATAAATATTTAATAATTAAAATTATTTATAATTTCATTTGATATTATATCATTTATTTGCAAATGAATAATTCATGTAAAAATAAATTTTAACGGATCAAAAAATATTATATTACGTGATATAAAAAGTTTTTATATAAAAATAATTTATAAATATATATTTTTTTGATATATATTATATTTTTTTAAATTACTGATATTTAAATTTTATTCAACTTTAATTAATTTAATTCGACAGGGACAAAAATTTCCTAACAAACATTTACTAGAACTCACGTAAATAAGTTCTGTTTTTAATTATCTACGTAGGGCGCAGATAATTAGTAGCATGTTACGTGGCACAAATATCCAAAAGAACGACAGCATGAAGAAGTATTTCCACTTTTACGAATAGAAAAGAGGACGACGAGAGAAATCGCTCTATCAGCATTCAGCGACGAAAAATCCATTAAACCAACAACAAAAATAATAATAATAATAATAATAATAATCGAGTGAAACTTTTAGCGACGAAGATGCTCTCTCTCTCCCTCAACCTCTATTCTTCAACGATCAAATCCAATTCTCCATCTCTTCGCCGCTGTTGCTTCCCTCTGCAAATCAAATCCAGTAACAATTTCATTTCCTTCAACGACAACGCATCATTTCTCTTCAATAACTCTTCACTTTCCACCTCAAACCATCGCCGCCGTCTCTCCACCGTCGCCGCCTCCATATCGGAAAATGAAATGTCTCAGGTTCTCCGTCTTTGATTATGATTATTTTGTTTAAATCTCTCATCGGAGCTAATTTTTTTTTATTTGATTGTTGAATCGCAGAAAGATGAAACGTTTCTGAGGAGTGTGTTATCAGGTATGGAAACCGTTTATTTAAACAGAAATCCGACGGCGAAAGCTGTGTTGGAGCTGGTGAAGTCAGTTGACGGCGAAAGAATCTGTTACGATCATTTTGCTTTCAGGACGTTTGGGGTATGTATATGTATATATATATTAATAATAATAAAAATAATAATAACTTATTAATTAGTTCATAGAATAATTTTGATTGTGTGTTTGTTTGTTATGATTGGAAATGTGTGATTCAGGTAGATGGTCATGGCATTGATTCAATGGCAAGAATTTTCTTGGATTATGGATATACACAGCAGGAAGAGTTAAGATTTCCTGCTAAAAAATTGAAAGCTTTATGGTTTTCACCTCCTAGGATTTCAAATTTGGATTCTGGTATTGGTGTTTATGGTCCTTTGCCAAGAATTTTCATTTCTGAGCTTCTTGTTGATCAGATGACCCCACAAGCTCAGGTGCGTTTGCTTCCGATGTATACTTTTTGACTGTTTGCTTTTCATTCTTTTATTGAAGATTATTAATCATCTTTGGAAGTGTTCATGAATTATGTTATTTTGGTTGATTGAGGGAAATGCTGATTGCTAAGTCGTTTCTTCATATATGAATAATGCTAGCAGTAGAAGGTAGTTGGCTATCTATGACTACATTGCCATGGTTCTCTCTTCTCTTTGCTGTAGGTATAGTTAGTACATGTTAGAGGGGAGGTGGCATCCATCATCGTGCCCCTTCCAAGGGTGCTATTGTGTAGGCGGCCACACTTTTATCATGGTTCACACACCTAAGGGCCCACAAGTGCAGTACAACCTGCAGTGAGCATTTAAATCACCACTTTTCATGTGGGGAGGATTGAGCATTCAACCATCCCTAGCACCTCACGCAAAGGTGGGGCTTTTTGTCACAAGATCAAATGGCTAGTGGTCTGTGCCAAAGTAATCTATTGCATATGCAATTGATTTTTTTTTCTTTCCATATGGCGCATGCCAAAAGCATCCACATGAGGCAACTATACTGTAGTCATGGATGTCCAATTAGCTGAGGGAACTTTTGTTTAGGATATTAGATGTGCTCATAAAAGGGGAGTTCTGAAATTAGAGTTTTGAACTTCAATTTTGTTTCTGATTCATGTGGTTTTGTGTTATTATAATATTCAGTGTAGAGTATTCTGGGGAATATGAATGACATTTAGTTTTTGAATTTGCAATGGAATGCTTTGTGCATTACTGCTGATACTGTGATTGAACTTAAAATATTTGTTATGCTTACTTTTTACTAGCTACAAAATGGTCCAATGGACAAATTTTCAGATTCTCACTAATATAAAGAAACTTGTCACTGCTTGCAGAATATTGATCATGTTTAAGACCGAACCTAATTCTGTACGTCCCAAGATTTCAGGTTCAAGATGTTATGGATGTATGAAATATGAGGGATGGTTAATCTGTTCCTAAGATCCATGTCTTAATGTTAACAGCTGCTCTTATGGAACAGTTTAGGCTACAACTATATTCGATTACCTTTTTCTTGCACCCATGTTGATGCTTAGGATTTCCTTGGAGAATAAATCCTCCTTTCTCTCCCCTGCCCTCTTTTTCTTTTTCTTGTCTGAAATTAAAATAGATAGGTTTGTGAACTATCACTTGTGGCACTTGTATTGTAGATATATTAGTAAGAAATAAAGTTTCAGATTTATCCAAAGAAAAATCACTTTGCTTTTTCTATAATCTCATCTTTTTCTCTCTTTGGCAGTCATTGATTTATCTACTGTGTACATCATGTTTCCAGGAAATAATTAAAAAATATACTGGAGTATCTGCCAATGGATACAAACATGCCGCTCTTGCAAGTGCTCTAGGATCTTTAACATGGAAGAAGCCCTTATTTTCTGAGTTTCAGCAATTGGCAAGGTGATTAATCTTTGTTGTGCATCTACTTAGTGTCAAATACTAGTTGTTTCAGTTATGCAAAATTTACACCATTGCAAGCAGATATGGTGCAGCTGCTATGAATTGAACATTGTTAATAGGCAGCTTACTACTATAATACTGCATTGTGCTGTGTTTTCTGGAAGTAATAAATTGAAAACTGTACTTCAAATTTTTAAAGACTCCTTTTGAACTATTTTTTTTCTGGTTGATAAATATTTAGGGAAAGTGAATATGCTGCCTGGACACTTGTCAATGGTTATGCACTGAACCATGTTACCATTTCCACTCATCGCCTAAAATCTCACCTGAGAAAAATTGAAGGCCTCAATCAGTTCCTTGAAGAGAATGGGTTTAAATTAAATTCTGAAGGTGGAATTTTGAAAGGTTTGTTACTATCTTGTTAATTGTTTCGCTCATTTATCTTAATTTTGCTGTAACTTTTGCATGGAGATCCAATATTTGTGTTGGTGACTTGTTCCATTTTGTTTTCAATGGTTTATCCTTTGGATAAGCAATTTGACATTTGAAAGAATTCATTCTGTGCTCACCAGTGAGTCCTGATGGCCTTCTGCTGCAAAGCTCAACTGTGGCAGACTCAATCACTTTCAAATTCTCTGATGGTGTCACTGAATCAGTTCCTTGCTCATACATTGAATTCGCAGAACGTCTTGTGTTACCACAATATAAAAATTTACTAGAGGAAGAGGTAATCAACCCTTGTGCTTTTTCTTGAAAGATTTACTATTAACCAAATTGCATCAACCATGTATTAACTTTGTTAGTGCGTTTAACAGGTTAAGGAGTTCCATAGGCGAGATGGATTTGAAGTTGGGAATGCCGATAAGATCTTTGAGAGCACATCTAAAGAACAACTAACTCGGAGAGCTGCATGAGATACAGTACATGTTTGAAGGAATAAGAGTCTATTAGTACCTTGCAGCTAGCACAATAAGCGGTCTTCTAGGCCAAGATGTAAATGTGCAGCATGTAAATAAATGCTTTTTACTCAAATGAGAGTATCGGATTTTATGTGAACTTAAAGTAACTTCAATGATGTCTATCCGACCACTCTTTTCTTTTCAAGCTCCTAAGTTAGAATGGACTAGTTTTGCTGGGTAATTAGCCAATGATTGTAGGGTTACAAATATATGATCATCTTCGCTTTGTCTTGCTCCCACAGAAGAGATTGCCGTGATAAATTTTGCCAGATCCCAAGAACAGGTTACCTTTCTATTAATTTTGGTGATCGGAGGAATTAATCTATTGCAATAACAATTATAAGCAAATTGCCTGGCAAGCGCAGCTATGTATATAAAGATTTGTGGAATTTGTTAAAATAAAGGTATCAGTGCAGCCTCCAAGTTCTTTACCTTCATTTGTGCAGTTATATCGTAGCAGCATTAAAGTATGATTTCAGGTTTATATCAAGAAGATGAAGGGAGAAAATGTTATAATGAGCTAACAATGTTAAACATTTCAAGACATTCTGTAGTACCATAGGGTTGACAGACCTTTTGCTCCATACAAGCTTTCACCTGCCTAACACTCTCTTCAGGCTGGGAGGTCATCATTCTAAACACAACACTGACCACACATGTTCCTCTTTTGCCTTTTCCGATGTCCAAGAACAAATGCTTTCACAGAAAATACATCTATACCGGGAACAAGGGAAAAAAGAAATGAATGATGAAAAAGTGGGGGGACAATCGGATAATTACTGACCCTGTGCTACTGTTTACCATTCGGTTTTGGAGATTGATAGGGGTATTGGTGGTGGAAAGGGGATGCATGGGAACCATTTGGTATTGAAAGGCTTCTCTGTTGCTGTCCATTCCTCAATCCTCCTGGAGTTCGGTTGCTATTTTTCGCATTTGGGCTGGATGCTGTTCGGTCAGCGTGCAGGGACTGAAAATAATACGATGAACTTGCCATGTCCTTCAGATTAGGTAGAGGTTTGAGCACCTCCACAACTTCACTCATCAGGGGCCTGGCTTTTGGATCTCGGCTGAGGCAGTGAGCAGCCAGTTGTGCTGCTTTCTGGGCACCTTTTATGGAAAAGTGGCCTTCAAGCCGAGGGTCTATCAACCGGTAGAACCTTCTCCTCTCTCCTAGATGTGGCCGAGACCATTCCACAAGGTTGTGTTCTCCAATGGGCCGGTTCTTATCCATGGATCTTCTGCCAGTTATCATTTCTAGTAAAACCACACCAAAACTGTAGACATCGCTCCTTGATGTGAGATGCCCTGAGAAATAAAAGTTCTGATATATTCAGACAACCAAATAAACTAAAGAGACCTGTCTACAGGTTAACTATTTATTACATCAGGAAATTATGATATCCAAAAATAAAGGAGCAACGATAGAGCTAATTCCTCCAAGCTAAGATCTTTGGGCAAGGAAATGTGACTTTCGCAATTGATGGTTAACAAAATAAACATATTTTTAACCAGAAATGAATTTAATATCAGCTCAAATCATCACAGTTCAGACTCTATAATATGGCTTGAAGCCAAGAGTGCAGACATAACAGTTAACTTGTGCTACCGAGATTATAAACAACAAATATCTAATTATCTACAACAGAAACGAATACATCAAGAATGTACTGCTTAGTGTCAGTTCACACCATTAATATGGCATGAGCTATGGATAAGAAGAAAAATGTCCAATGCTTCGACCTTCGTAACAATTGGCACAATCTAGAAGCATCAACCAATTTAATATTACTACCATGGCACTCACTCAGAAAAGCAAAAAGATATTTGAATATGTTCTACTAACTCTTGAAGAAAAAATAATATGCTGAATTCCTATCAATGTAAGAGGTAACACCTAATCATTGCTTAAACATTCCAATTATCATCAGAGAAACAGAAACATAGAGATGGTCAATATGATGGATTGGCCATGTCCAACATGGATATATAAATGCATTGATAGAAAAGTTAACAAAATATATATTTCTGATTCATTGAATGAAGTTGAAGATGGTAAAGGGAGCATGCATGAAATCAAATTATACTAAATTATGCTTACCAGTCATGACATATTCCGGGGCTGCATAACCATAAGTTCCCATTACACGGGTGGATACATGGGTCTTATCTCCCTCAGGACCATCTTTAGCAAGTCCAAAATCAGAAAGCTTGGCATTATAATCCTGAAATCACATGTTATTAGAAGGCCACACCATATGCGTTAAGATACACAATTTGAGAAGGTTCCATTGCATACCGCATCCAATAGGATATTAGAGGTTTTAAAATCACGATATATGACTGGTCTTTCTGCTTCTTCATGAAGAAAGGCGAGACCCTTTGCAGCACCTAGAGCAATTTTCATCCGTATGGACCATGGAAGAGGCAAGGATCCTGCAAATAACATCATTATCCAATAAATATACTAGTCTAAATTACTAAATGACTGTAAATGCAAATCCAGACCCCTTCCATTCTAGAAAAAGATAATGACTCGAGCAAAAAAGAAAAAATTTGTGTACGGTGTGTGGAATGACCTCCATTTTGCATAAAATATTATTCATCAATGTTTTAGTCCCATATTGAAAAGTGCAATTCTCATGTACCAAGTACAAACTATAAGAAAGAAGAAAAAATAATTTCAAGGGAGTATTGTCCGAAACCATAAGCAGGTGGATATGGAAGTTACTTCTAAATAGATGGTTCTCTAAGCTTCCACGAGGCATAAACTCATATACTAGCAGCCTCTGGTCATCTTCAATGCAGTAACCAATCAGTTTAACCAAGTTAGGATGAATAAGATCACCAAGAAAATTCACTTCAGCCTGCCATGTAGATGAGCCACGAATCAAAAGAAAATTTTTAATGCAAGATATTATTCAAACAAAGCCATAGCAATGGCGAAAATTTTATACAGAAAGTGGAACAAAAACAAAGAGTTCATTACCAGCCACTCTTTGTGACCCTGAAGCCCGTCATGATTAAGTGTTTTAACAGCAACAGTAAGTCCTGTGCCAGGTTTCACAGGGGCAGTTCCATTCTCTTCAATCCACCCCTTGAACACACAGCCAAAACCACCTTCACCAAGAAGACTCTCAGGTCTGAAATTTCTTGTTGCCAACTTAAGATCATTAAATGTGAATTTTCGTAGTCGAGAAGCAATTTTAAGCTCCTCTTCGAGTTTGGAAGTGGATGAATTACTTTCTGCATTACTTGTAGTTGTAGATGAGATCGTGGGAGCTGTTGGTTGGTCTCTGCTTGTATCATTTGTAGATTTACTTTCTGTTGATCCCCACAAAAGTTTATTTTGTTAGAAAACTAACTACAACGAAAAAGACAATGAAAAAATTAAGTTATAGCATCAACATTGACATGAATCTGTTATACTATCACAGTCCTCCAGATCGAAGGAAATTCATGAGGATAATCAAGGCACCGCAAATGTCAATGCTAATGAAGCGTTGATCACAAAAAAGAAAGCAAGTACAAATTGCAATGCAACACTCGAGATGCCTGTTGAATATATCATAAGTAGTCAATTAGCCATTGGCCTGCTCCCTATTTCTAAATTTGAACATGAACTTTTGACTTAAAAATCAATCAAGCATAACATGAAACTACATTATGACATTTTAACTAAACCTGATAATTGCTCTTCCAACCTCATAAAGTTTCTCATAATGAGATTTGAATAAAAAATAATGCCTATAACTTCTATTTCCATCAGGCATTCAGTTCTCCCATGAAACAATTTTTTTGCTGCTATTTGCATCACCAACAGTACAATGTCAGTGTTCCTGCCAACTCATTACCAATCATACCATCACTAGTGGGCCTGCCACAACTATAAACTCACCAACTGTGTGTAGGAACTAAAAGCAAGTGCACAATTATCGAAAAAATCTATATTTCAAAAGTCCAGTGGTCAACTAGTATTAGTTGACCCAACGTTTCCTCCAATGCAATTTACCATACATAAACCTTTCAGAAGAAAGGTTTAGAAGAAATAGTTACATGTTCGAAGAAACTTGGACGTGAGTCAATATGAAAGAAAAACTAGGTTAGTCTTCCTAGGAAAATGAGGATGAGGATGGAATTCTTAGTATTGTTAGAAGGTTTCAGTTAGTCAAGCCATCTTTTAGGAACGAGAGATTTAGTCAATCTAATAAAGAAACCATACAATTACAGATGCATAAACAACATATAGCATCATACAATTTTCCAACTGGGAAAAGAAAATCAAAGGAAAAGTTGAAAGGTCCAATCTAACCAATAACTTTAACTAAAACAAGTAACACCAAAACCAAGTACTAATGCATAGCAACCCATTCCTTTATTGATTGAATCTTCTCAGGAATCAGAAATACAAGTTTCCCCACCTTGATCTACTAAAAACAGGAACAGCTGAAAATGACACTTCTAATAGCACTCTTTTATTTATTCAGGATGCACTCCATCAATTAAAGGTAAATTGCAATTTTGCCTGCAGAGTTTGGCCAAATTCTAACTTATCCAAGTTTCGTAAGAACTCCTTCACCAGCCCAAATAACTTGCTGTCTGGTTTGGATCCTTACTCAGCTTGCTGTTGGTGGAAAAATTTTCTCAAAAAGTTACATCCTGGTCTTGTGCTGGTTTTGGATTCACAATTAGCAAAAATACCAACCAAAATTTTAATACAAAAACTCCACCTTCACCAAAATCAGAACCATTTGAACAAACATTATCTAGATCGCATGCCCAAAAGAAAAGAAAGTGACACATTAATCCAAAGACCAGCAAGAACCCAAGTTGAAATCCACATTCAGAGGGGAAAAAAGAAAAACTAAAGCAACATCAACTAACAAAACAAAATTATGAGAAAAAAGTATAAATTACCACAATGGGTACTTGTACCACTAACAGAGCTATCAACTTTGGATCTTGAAGAAATGCAGCTTCCTATAAATCTGAACTTGAACCAACACCCAGTCTCTGCCTCCTCTACAACATCACCACTACTGTTACTAACAACAGCTTTCTTCTTCTTATTTCTTCCCTTTGATTTACACACTTCCCAAGAAGATGCCTTCTCTACACTCCCATCTTCACCTCCTCCCAATCCCATCCTCCACTCTCCTCTCAAAAAACCCTAAATTACAGGACCCAGACCACCCACTTTTCATTCAAAGAAACCACCCGAAGCCCACCTCCCCCGCCAAAAAAATCTAATCTTTGACAAAACCCAAAACAAGAAACCCAAAAAAGGGGAAAAGTGAAACAAGAAAGAACTCAAATTTAACAAAATTTTCTCTTGAAAAAACAAAAACCCAGTTGAGAAAAAAGAGCTTAGATCACAAGAACAAGCTCAAAAATGACAACTTTTTTCTATTTTTGCAGTTTTTGGGTGGAGTTGAGATTTAATCAAGCTGTAGAATAGACAACAAGAACAAAAGCAATCTTGGTTTTTATTTTTTTATTTTTTTGGAGTTAATAAACAGAACCAACAAACCCCAGTAAGTAGCAGGAAATGTCTGCTCTAAACAAAACAGAAATAAAATCTTTAGAAAAAAAGACTAGTCTTCCGCTTCCCATACACCCAAACAGAGAAGCCTACACTACACAAATCACACAGACAAAGCTGACCAGTTTTTTAAGTTTTAACATTTATAAAAACAGAAATAAAATGGAAATTTGAGTTTTAATTTATTAATATAAATATACTTGGCCAAATAAAATAAAAATAAATTTCATAAATAAATGAAATTTCCTGTTTTAATTAAAATTTTCTATTTATTCCAAATATAATCCACTTTTTTTTTTTGACAATCCAAATATAATCCACTTAGTTTATTAAATTAATAATAAATAAAAGCAATTATTTAAAATTTTTTGTTAATTAAGTATAGAATATTATAGTGGATATAATGTGATGTAATTAATTAAATTACTAGTAATAATATAAATGAACATCATCTAAATTATTTTATTTTTAATTAATTATATATTTCTCTCAAAAATTAATTATATATATGGTGAAGTTTATGGTTACTTTATTTCTTACAAAGTAAAACTATTTTATTAATAATCACTATTAAATTATTTAATATTTTATAATAATAAAAATAAATTAAAAATAAAGTAATAAAAAATTAAAATAACAGTAAAATTTCTCTCTATATATAATATTTATTAGATTTTTATATAATTAATCAATATAAAATAATTTTTTTATTAATATTACATTGTGTTTAATATAAAAAAGTAAAAAATCTTATAATTAATAAAAATTATCACATTTAAAATAAATATAGAAAAGTAATTTTGCGATGTATTTTTTTTGTTGATTCTCTTCTCCAATAGAAAAAGCAAAATGGAGCTGCCCGAAGAATGCGGGCAGAATGTTGTGTGGACTGTCAATTAGCGAGGGCGTCCAATAAAAAATATATATATAAATACACCAAATATTATATGGTTGCTTAACTCATATAGGATGGATGAGTAAATATTTTAAGATAGAAAGAGTAAAAAGTTATTAGGTTATGTTTAAAAAAAAATATCATATGATTTAAGATATTTATACTTCCGATTTTGTGGTATTTTTATCATACTTTAATATTATATGAGTTATATTGTTAGTAATTAATAATTAAAAATACTAATACCACTTATAGATGTCGATCTAATCACTAATGTGTTGAGAAATATGTTCATATAGCAACAATAATAGCCATATCAATATTATTAAATATTATTAGTAATTTTGACTATTAATTATTAACAGTATAACTAAATAATGTCGATGTATCTAAAAAATATCACATAATTGAAAGTGTAAATATATGAAACCATAAAATATTATTTTTACTTGTCCTTTTTTTTTAACAAATTTTTACTTGTCCTTGAAAAATAAAAAAAGAGCGGCATCGTTTCGTTTGGACCAAAAAGGGGCAGTTCGGGTAGAGAAGTGGAAAAACGTGGGTAGTTCGGGCAGGAGAGAGAAAATCTAAAAAATAAAATAAAATAAAAAAGTGGGTCCCTGTCTATGATGGTGACGTGTCTGCTTTGCGTGAGCGGAATACATAAAAACGCGCGTCAAATTTCATCTCTCGACATCGCCGGTGCCAATATGCAATGTATGATACATCCTTCTTTTGATTCTCACTAGTTTTTTATTTTTTATTTTTAATTTTGTTTTTAATTATAGTATATGAAACCTTCCCCTAAAAATGCATGAAATTTTTATTTATTTTCTAAGTATGTTATCAATTTTTTGGTAGTTGAATACAATTTATTGGAGTGAGTCATGTAAGTGATTTTCTAAATGCTCATGCTTTTTTAAACTTTTAAAATTACTATAATATTTTTATTACAATATAAAAAATAAAAAAAATCTAATATGATTAAGTGTTGCTAGTTAAAATTCATAAGGCATATAATTATGTAGCTAGTGTTCGAATTTCTTTTAATTTTGATAATTTAATATTTAATATTTTTTATAACAAATAAGTATATAAATATTAAAATTTATTTAATTATTTTAAATAAAATCATTTAGAGGCTTAATTTTATATTGTTATACAATATTTTTTTATTTTATGATATAATTATAGAATTTTTATTTATTCACTTAAGATAATTTGAAACACAATTCACAAATTAATATAACTCAATGGTCATGTAAATTTCTTGTTAATAAATCTTATTATAAATCATGATTGAATGAACGTTTTATTTGTAAATAATAACACTAGTTAATTAGAAATTTGAAAAAAAATTAAATGCAACATATTATAATTTTGTTAACAAATTTAAAAAAATATTTATTTATTATTAAGAATATTAAAATATATAGTTGGAAATTTTCAAATACCAATAGTATAATTATCTTATTTTATAGTGAATTTTGTTTACATGTTGTGCTTTTAGTTCTTACTGCTAGTATTATATAATACAAGAAATAATAAATTTGTCATGATTTTATTAATGACTGTGTTCTATCAATGATCTATTTTGTATGTGTATTTGTGTATGTTTTGTATAATTTGAAAAATATCATACAAGAAATACAATACTCAAATATTGGCAATTCTAGTTTCTTTTAAATGTTTTAATGTATAAAACAATACCTTTTAGGATTTAATTCCAAGTTTGTAGCTGTCCTCCAAGTTGTATAAGATGGAGATTACAATAAGTTGTAGTGTTGACTTGTGCTAGTATTTGTTTTAAGATTATAGTCAACACCACATTATCATTTGATTGTAACATTTTTTTAAAAAAAGTGTTCAATTTGTTGCTTAATCATTCAACTATTTGAGAAAAAAAAAATCAAGATTTAGCCTTTCTGTTTTTATTTATTATGTTTAGCAAAATCTTGATGAGCATGTTTAGTAAATTTCACAAAATTATGAATTGAAAACCAACATATAATGGACAAAAGGGTTTTGTTGCAACAGAGAAACCTGAACAGATTAAAGCATTTAAAAAAAAAAAAAAAAGGAATTAGAATTTTTTTTTTTTGTTGTTGTCTCGAAAAGAGGTTGTTTGCTAGTTAAAGGAATCAGAGTTGACTTTAGGTTTTCAATATGCAACATCAAGAAGATCACTTCCTATCATGCTACCTAATCGCATTTAATTCCTTAAGAACTTTCATAATCTATTATTTCATGACAACTATTAAATCTTATTGGTGTTTTATTGTATTCAACTTTGGCTTGAGTCTATATAAAGACAAATGAAAATAATTTTTGAAAAACAGACATGATGTGCATATACACACATAACGCATTCATAGTTAAAAAAAAATAATTTATATAAAGAATATAAAAATCTCATTCTACCTGTAGATCTTTATAAAAAAGTACAAGTTTAATGCAAGAAGATAAAGCACCGTCAATATATATTTTTTTAAAAAAATTCAATCCTCTAATTTAGGCCTTTATTTACTTTTAATATAAAAAAATCTTAAGAGTGTTAGACTTTTTTTTTTAAAAAAAAATTTTGGCCAATACATATGGATCTGACAAGTGTAAAACCTACATACATAAGTGTATTTTTGCTCTTAGGGAGAAAGTTTGGGTTGAAGTCCCATCCCCTAAACCAGCCCACCCCCAAAAGACAAATTCTCTTACAATATTCAAGTTTATGAAACTCAGTGTACGCTGATCCACAAAAATGATTTACAAAGTACTAATAACTAACGATCATAAAACCCATGCATCAGGATAAGTGTGAGTCTTCATTTCTAGTTGTTTCTGTTTTTTGAAATGAGCAAAAATTACCACACATACAGTACTTTGAATGGTGCAGATAGAAAGAAAAGAAAATGTCTTAAACAAGATAATTATGGAACCATATCGTTGCAACAACAAAAGAAACAGAAGGGAAAAATAAAAGTGCACAGAGAGTAGTGAATACACAAAACAGAGGAAGAATGAATTGTTCTGTCATAGCAGTATAAATGACTCCGTCTATAAAGGTGTATTTTCTTTCCCATTACAGGGCTATATAACAAATATTGTTTCTTGAGGTCATGATTTAAGATACATCAGGTGAGGTTGTATTTTCAAAACAAATCAACAACAATTCCCCCAAGACACCAAGGGAGTAAATAACTAGGCGCACCGTGTATCAGGCTACCAGCCCTTCAAATTCTTTTTCATGGTCGAACAAGCACGGTAAGAAATAGAAAGTACACTAAATTGATCCTAAACGATCCCTGTAGAAATGCTCGAAGTTGAATTTATTTTTAATGAATGCTCAGGAATGTAGGTAACACCTGTCCAACAAGTAAATAGTTAGTTGTAAGAACTTCGAGCTTTTGATTGCCCTTCTGAGACATCAGAAAATAAGTATTAATGGTGTACAATATTGAACCAGAAAGATGCAGAGAGTCTGCTAATTTATCATAGGATTCAAAACTTATATCCACTGAACACCACAATAATCAGATATAAGGCCAAACACCTATATTTGCCTGCGTCCAAGAAAGCATCAATCGGAGATGGCCAACATACTTAACCTTCAGGCTAAAGACGGCTAGATAAAAGATGTTGGATTCTTGCATGCAATGCCTATCCATGTAGAATTATCTTAAAATTCATGATCTTTGCAATAATAAAAGCAAAGTGGTACATATGTATCTAAGCACCAGTGCAAATTAATTAATATTTTAACCATTAATGCAAATAGCTCATCTTCTTCATCATTACACACATATAGATGGTACATCAAGGTGTCACGACCCGAACCCAAAAGGCACTTGACCGGCACTAGGGAATGAGAAAGCAGGAAGCTTCCGAAACCCGTAGTAAGTCTTAAAAAAAATCTTCACAATATATACTATTTATTAAAAATAAAATCATAATTTTCTGGGCTGGTCACTATTTCTCATTGTCGGCAAGTGGGACCCGCCGAATTTTCTCACCGGAAATTATTATCTATACAATCTAAATACACCAGCATGCTCACAACATATGGGAAAACCAAATATATGTTCAAATACAAAATTTAACGGTCGGATTATTAGATCGGGTTAAAAATAGAAATTTACCGATCAAAATTTCGACAAGCCTAAAACGACAACACCCGAACACGTGGTTAGTGTCTATGAACTCTTGACAACGAGAGGAACTCACTGGTGGTGATGGTCGTCGTCGGCAGTCACCGGAAAAAGAGATCTAATGCCGAAAGAATATGACAGAAACTTCGAAGCCTAAACTAATTAAAATCCGGGCCAAATTTCACAAAACAAAAACTACCAACATGATAAAGATGTCAAAAAGGATTTGAGGTTCGAATTTCATGTCGATCGAATGTCGTTTAGCTAGTGAACGGAGATAATAAAAATTCAGGTGCTACAGTGCAAAGTTCAGAGAAGATAAGGGAATTATTTGAAATTCTGCAGCTGATCCATATATAGACGATGAGACTGACAAATTACCACTTGAATACCCGCATTTTTAACAAAAATTCATATAAGTCATTCCTCTTTATATTTTCCACTTAATCCATTTTCTTATATATATATATATATAACAATAAAATTCAAGTTATTACATTAAAATTGAGGGGAGTCGGAGTATCCTGTGGTGATAGTGGATCGTCAAGTTCGCCAGCTTCGTACTAAGGAAATTCCTATGGTAAACGTGCTTTGGAGCAACCATATAGTAGAAGATTGTACTTAGGAGACCGAGGCAGATATGCAGAGTCGATACCCTTATTTGTTTCAGTATTGATGTGAGATTCAATGACAAATTTTTCTTAAGAGGGGGAAAAATGTAATAACATGAATTTTATTGTTATTTTTATTATATATATATATATATATATATATATATATATATATGAAGAAGATGACTTAAGTGCAAAATATAAAAAGGAATGACTGATATGAATTTTTGCCAAAAACGCGGGTATGCAAGTGGTAATTTGCCAGCCTCATTGTCTATATATGGATCAGCTGCAGAATTCCCTAATCTTATCTGAACTTTGCATTGTAGCACTTGACTTTTTCTCATCTCCGTTCACTGGCCAAACGACCTCCAATCGACACGAAATTCAAACCTCAGATCCTTCTTGACATCCTTATCATGTTGGTGGTTTTTATTTTGTGAAATTTGGCCCGAGTTTGATCAGTTTAGCCTCAGAAGTTTCGATCATATTTTTTCGGCGTTGTATCTCTTTTTCCGGTGACTGCCGACGACCACCACTAGTGAGTTCCTCTTGTCGTCAGGAGTCCATAGACACCAACCACGCATTCGAGTGTTGTCGTTTTAGGCTCTTCGGAATTTTAATCGGTAAATTTTTATTTTTAACCCGATCTAATAATCCGACCGTTAAATTTTGCATTTGAACATATATTTGGTTTTCCTATAATGTTGTGAGCATGCTGATATATTTGGATTGCATAAATAATGATTTCCGGTGAGAAAATCCGGCAGGTCTCACTCGCCGACGACGAAAAATAGTGACCAGCCCAAAAAATTATGCTTTTATTTTTAATAAATAATATATATTATGAAGATTTTTTTTTTAAGGCTTACTACGGGTTTCGGAAGCTTCCTGCTTTCCCATTCCCTAGTGCCGGTCGTGTGCCCTTTGGGTTCGGGTCGTGACAAAGTAAAAATTCATATCAGTCATTCCTCTTTATATTTTCCACTTAAACCATCTTCTTCATATATTTATATATATATATATATATATATATATATATATAATAATAATAATAAAAATAACAATAAAATTCAAGTTATTACACAAGGCTAAAGCATACAAGGGAATTATGGATGATGGCACTTCAGACCCAACAGTTTACAGATTTTGTAGTGAAAGGGTGGTAAACTGGCAATTCTTATTGCACCTAACCAATTGGTTGTAGTCATACGAGGGTTACATGACAAATAGAACAACCCTAGTTCACAACCCAAAAGTGATTATTCAGTGTCTTTGTAGGCCCATGCTTACTCATCAAACATAGAAAAAGGACAATAACTGAGGTGAGTCAATGGGCCATATGCAGTAACATTCAAGTTTGATTACCATTCAGTTCGCGCAATCTAATTTGACTCTCAGCACACAAATTATCAAAAGAAAGTTGTTTTCTTTTGGACATCCCATGATGCCAAAAATTTATGGAAAAAGGAAATAACAAAAATGTATAATTACGGGTTCAAAAGAAATGAAAAGAGCTTTTACCCTAAAAGGAGAAAAAAATCTAATCCATATCAATTTATAGCCATTCATATTAAGAAGAAAACAGATGATAGATGATAGGATATAATACCTTTATCCTTAACATCAACCTGTAATGTGTCCAATGTAATTATGCCGTCAGTCAAGGGAAGTAGCTCAAGCTTGATGGTTGCTGTTGATTGAGCAGGAACACATCTGATGCAAGCAAACTTCATTGTCATTTTATGTGCAAACAAAGACAAGGAGGGTGTGGGGGTTAAATAACTGATTCATATTACCCTAGTGGAACTCTACTCTGCAGCCACAGATGCGTGCAACCCAAACCATCACTTGTAATGACATCAGATATGGGAGAAGACTGCTCATTAAAACAATGAGATTGAACTCCTGCATTACTGCTGTGTTTTGTATTCTCTGAAATAGGAACAGTATTCGCTCTCCGCACTGCAGTACCATGTTCAAATGGATTCATTGGTGTTGTTGGTGAAGTCATTGAACCCACTGATGGAGGAGAAGTAAATGAGGCAGGTGCAAGAACTGTCATAGTTAGATCTTCAGATGTCAAATTTGAAGCTTGAAGTGTTAAGACCTGCCAATTTCCAAAAGGAAAATGCTAAACCCAAAACACAAACTAAAATTCAATGAAATATAACAATGATGGAAATGCAGAATAAGATAAACCTGAACAGGAAGCTGAGAAGATATTTCATTGGATCCAGAAGATTGTCCCGACATTTCAGATGCAACAGAGATTAGAAGATCCCTTGAGATTCGTGGTCGCCAACTAGTTGGCTGCTTGAAAAATAATCTCGACTCTTCATTTAATAGAAACAATGAAAAAAGAAAAATGAGAATAGCAAGAAATTAATCATATTGTGCATGATGAACAGAATCAGCAATTGGACACTTACCTGTGTAGTTGCATCGACAGGATACCATAATTGCATACTTATCAGTATCCAAAACATTCTTCCTTCCTTCAATAGGACTAGGTGCAAGGCGCAAACTTGATGACGGGGAAATTCTTTCAGCATGAACTTTGAGATTTCTCTGCATAGAACTTGCTGGTTTAAGAATAAAAGAGTGCTCTTCACCTCTCCTGCCATGAGGAAACTCATAATAAGCAGAATACACATAACACTCTTTGTCAATCCAAAAACCATGTTTTTCTGTTCAAAAACATCTAGACACCATTAATTGCAATTAATACATTCCCCACTTACAAATATATGCACCTACAAACAGTTTTAGTTGTAAATGAGAACAATCTGTCCATTGGATCCCATAAAAATAATAAGGGTATTTTCAAAAATAAAAAACACAAAATTTCATCTATCCTTCACTAAATTACTTCGTACATTCTCTGCTATTTCTCCTTGTTTTTTTTACTCTACAAAAAAACAGGCTAGCACATGGAATGTTTTCTAAGTTTTCTAATCTAATATATACTGGAACACTATTTATTTTGTCAAACATGACCAAAAAAAAAAAAAAAGACAACCATTATGAGGGTTTCTAGATGAATGAACTTTGTGAGCGTTCTCAGGTTGTCATAGGAAATGTTACAGTAGGCTGGCTCACATTGAAATCAGAATACAGAAGCAACGTTTAACACAATACAATGCAAAACATTAAACTATAAGTTGGCAGAGAATCAAATTCAATTGCCCTCTTTGGAAATATTAGAATGGGTTTCCCACACTACCAGATCATTCATGTTAGAACATATGAGCATTGCAGTTAAAGCTTTCATACAAATATAACATTATGCAAACATCAAGGATTTACTCATTTAATCTCATGCATGAAACAAAGAAATTGTCTCTGCAAATGACAGTTATATATTAAAAAGTTCTCATCTTAAACTTACTCCAACTAGGTATGTTGGGATTACCAAAACATGTACTACCAATTTGTGCAAAATACTAAAAAACTGTAAATAGCTGCTACCAAATATAGGAAATTTGGATTCGCCAGGGGCAAAATTCAGTTAAACAACCAATAAATGAGAGTACATCAAGATACCTAGAGCAAACAACAACCTGAGGGCTAGATTTGGCAAGTAGTGGTCGTTTCCAGCTTCAATGCAAGCAATTGGCAATGATAAGGGTGATCCACCTTTTGAAGCCTCCTCAAAAACAATTGTTATGGCATCTATGTATACAACAATATCCGGATTACTTGCTGGAGAAACATTCTGCAAAAAAGAAGGAATTGGGAAATATGAAAATCACACTCTGTCCAATACACAGAGCAGCTATATCATATAATATTCAGAGAGGGGAGAGAGAAACAATGAAGCAAAAACTTCTTAGTCCGAACCTTTATCTGGACACAAAGAAGGTCATCCGTATTGCAGTCTGCGGCAAAAGAATGAATTTCTATTGGTTGAATAATTTCAAGTTTCCTCCTCCATCTCCTTCCTGGAATGTAGATGCCTTCCAGCCCACAACGAACAGAAAATCTTTCTCGTTCTAATGACACACCTCGAAAAGATAAAAGACCCCCAACTCCTGCTTTTTGACTTTTCCATAGCTTCTGAGATGAGTACTGATTCCAGTCTCCAATGTCAAAGTTGGATTTAGAACTTTGGATTTTAACAGGTTGAGGAGATGATGTGGTATTTTGAGGCAATGATGACATGGAGTAACTTCTAAAGTGAGAGAAGAGCTGAGAACCAGAAGGAGAAGGCTTTTGAGAAGCACCACCTATTCCTGAACTAGAACCTAAATGAGGAGGAGATAGAGAACGAGCTGGAGGAGGAAGAGTGTTATCCAAAGGAAGTAGCCATTTTAACAATTCACCACATGGGTCATAATTCACGCCATTTAAGTAGTCCTGGTTCTCAGGAAACAGATTTCTCTCTTGATATTTCTCAAATTGAAGAATCTCAATGACAGGATCTCTCAAAAAATTAACACCAATATTAACTTGTAAAAGTACCTGCATCCTTCCAACAAAGAAATGGACAGAGAATCAGTAGTCTGGCCAGCTTTACATAGGTAAGCATCATATTGCTATCATAAGATAAAACGCCAATAGCGTAAAAGCTGAACTGCCCTGGTATGCATACTGCTCAATAACATCTTCTCTCATACCTTATGGAATGGAATCAGTTCAAGATATATCTTATGTATTGTATGATTTGCTAACAATGCATAGGATATTTACATGATTATTTCAAAGTAAGCAGGTGCACATCAAGAAGCTAACAGAGCCATTGACTGTTGCGAGTCAATCTCAAAATACATGTGTAATTTTTAGAGGAAATTATATGTAAAATTATAAAATTATATATAAGGTGAAAATATTGGTTATAAAAATTAAGTTAATCGCATAGTGAAAATAGTAGTTATAAATATACAACTAGTAATTGTTTTAAAGAACAAAACTATTAATAGGTGTGAGAGAATGATAATTAATATAAAGAAAAAATTAAACAGTTTAAAATTAATAATTTCCACACAAGCAATTCTATTCAAAATCAATTCAAATGCTTTTGTACTCTCCTTACAGATTGAGAAGAGAAAAATCCTAGCTCAAGTATAAATCATCTAGTTTAAAACCACAAAGGATCATTTGCTATGATCGCTGACCACATCCAACATATGAGGTACAGATTTTGAGTACAACTAAGTCACTATGTAAAACAAAAACCAAAACTTCCAAGATGCTGACAGTTCCTATTAATACATGACCTGCTATAAAATACAAAGCAGAGGGCTACGCTATTTTCTTGAAAGTCAATTAGGTGCAAAGGCAAAATAGTGGAAAATGTAGAGGTTATTGGAAACATACCACTATGTCTCCATTAGAGAGAGAACAACAGTTAACTGTATCTCTTGCTGCTCCACCAGAGACATTGGCATCAAAATTTCCTCTATCAACAAGAGCACCAAGTTGGGATATGTTGTTTGCAGTGGAGTTCTGATCATCCATCCCAGAAGATTTGGAATCTAAAGTACCTTTTTTTGACCAAAGTGGCTCCCCTGCCTCTGCAATCCTAACAAAAAAGTGAGAGTTCCTAAATCTTTGCAATAATGTTTCTGTTTGTCTTTTGTGATCTTCCATTCTGAGGAAGGACGCACTGGCAGAAATATCCTTTTGTGAATCAATCTCCTGTTTTAATGGCTCATTCCCATATTGGTCCATAAGTTGGCCATCAGAGCCCATTCCTCCTCCTAGCTCAGAATTCGTTCCATCTGTCACATTCCCATTTTGTCTTTCAGGGCTTTGGCCTAGGCCATTTTTAGACATCACTGCAGCAACTTTAAATGGAGTAATAATTTCTGTATCCTGCTTATATGCGGACAAGCATGCTAGGATATGAACTTGCTCACCTGGAAAAGATATAGAGTTCAGGTATCATAAAATGAACACAATATCTCTGGCATGTATAACAACTGATGCAGGTCAAAACTGGAAGGACCAAGGGATAACAAGATAGGCACCAGGAAAAACAAATGACCGATCCAGGGAGCGTAGCGAATGTCTATCTTGTGCGTTATTCCAACCATCAGGAAGTTCCCCTACAAAAATGTATCAAATGCAAAATAACATGTTATAGTTACATGGAAAATTTCAAAATAATCAAAACCACAACCACAGAAAACTTGGGAAAACAAAATTGTAAATAAACTACACAATGATGTAAAAATAATGTGTAGGTTCAAACTATATTGAATTGAGTTAAAAGAATAGCTTTCATGGATGACTTGAGAGATTGCATGTGTGTGTTTTTTTTTACAGCTAACTACAGCTTGTGTTGTCCAATTGGTACTATTTCAGAAGAGAAAAACTTTTATTCCAAAAATCAATCATTAATTCATTTTGTAATTCTAGCCAGTGCCAAAATAAAGTGAAAAAAATCCAGCTAAAACTGCTATTAATATTCTTTTATTGGAGCATTGTGATCCAACAATCTTCCACCTTTTGATAAAATAATGAAAAATCACCAACAGCAACATCAGCCAACCTGAATTGCACTCCTCCCAGATTCGGCTAAGCTGAATAATCCTACCATACCTTTCCTGTTTAATTAAAGGTCCTCAAACTAATCAGGGAAAAAACTTCAACATTTTGTTGGACTTCATTATTTGGATGTACCAACAGGTTTATCATGATTCATGAAGTAAAGTAAAAGTTGCAATCTGTGAATTCATAAGGGAAGCTCCACAGAGTAAAAAAGAAATGGCTGAAATTTAACAGATAATGGTTCTGAATTCCACCAGCACTTTTCTTTGTGTAAGCACTAATTTCAGAAGCAATAACTACGAAATGGGGAGGATAGCACACCTTTGCACAGGGGAAAAAAATAAAAGGCATGCTTGTGGTGAAAACACCTTCTTTATCATTAACAAAACTTTCCAAGTTCAGCTCTGTTTAACCTGGGAAAGAAAAATTCCTTCTCATGATCCATGCAACATCTCATGTAAGAAATGGGCATGTCTCCCGGAGACAGAAGTCATAAATCACACCTGACTCACGAGTCACAACAGTTTGAGGACTGACCTTACACAATCAACAGCACTGCTACCAGTTCAGAAACCCCCATACGAAAACCCATGCCCACACGAGCATTAACCCATCAAAGAAACATCACAGGAAAGTAATGGACTAATGGTAACAGTGACACTACACATAGAACGGTTGAATAACAGAAGAAATAAACACCTAAAAACAGGCACTTCACTTTACTACAATCCTTCTTTAGCCAAATTAAAAAATGATGACTGCCAACGCACGTGATCATACATATCAGATGCTACAGCTACACATTAAATCAACATAAACAACCTAATTAATTACAACAGTCCAGGACGTACCAAGTGGAATAGTAATCCATCCTTCTTCTTCAGAAACATCAGAGTGATTCTCTGAAAAAACAACAGACTCATTCTTTACACTCGCACCACCACCACCACCACCACCAGCTGTGCCATTTTCACCTCCAGTAGTGGATCCCTGAGCCTCGTCGTCAGGAGATCCAGCTACAGTAGGAGATTGCTGGAATGGATCTTCAGCTATAAAACCTTCCAAAGTTGCTGATGTTTTTGCCGACGCATAACGCGTATCTACAGGAGATTCATACACAGGAGGAACTTGTTCCGTGACTACATTAGGTGTAGTAGCAGTATATCGCTGCAGAAAATTCATTTCTGCCGACAAAAAGTATCAGCAAAATACGATCAATACACACATACAGTCTCAATGAATGCGTAATCGAAACAATCACATCACATGACTAAGCAATAACTGTTGCTTTGTGACTGTGCATGCTTTTACTTCACAGTACAATTGAAATGTATCGAGCAGAGAATTAAAAACACAGGCAATCAATTGAAGCTAAATTGAGAGTAAGCAAGTGAAGAAAATTGAAGAAAAAAAAAAAAAAGGAAAAATCAAGTATGAAGCGCACTTGTGGATCCGTGAGAGAGGTGAAGATTATAACCTGATCGGAGATGAAACCGGAAATTGGCCTGAGAAACGAGATCCGCTTCTCCCAGGAGAGAGAGAGAGAGAGGCGAGCAGGTGCAGAGACGCTTTTCGGGCTTTTTCTCTTGTCGGATTTCTCACCGCCTTTTTGGTTCGGGCTTCGGTCCCTAAACTGCAACCCAAGCCCACCATTATTGGAGATTCCGGATACTACCGAAGGAGAGTTTTATTTTATTTTATTTTATTTTTGTAAGGTGTATAAATAGTTTGAATATTATAAGCATGTGAGGTCAATAAATAAAGCCTTCAGAGGAATTTTAGAATTTCTTTTTAAATAATAAAAGTTATGAATTTAATTCAGTTGGACCAAAATTTTAATTGATTTGGTATTGCTTATATAAATTATACATAAATTTTAACTAATTTATTAATCAAAATTAATATTTAAGTAATTAAATTATATTATATTAAATTGATTTGAGTTTATACAAACATACTTGAATTTGGCTAAAAGTTAATTTTTATTAGTTTTTTAATTAAATTGGTAAATATAATAGATTAATAATTTTTAGTTGCCAACCAACAATATTTATTTTTAAAGTACATCACAATTAAGGGGTGTTTGGTTTAACTGATTTAACTAGTTGATAGAGGTTTCTTATCGAACAGTTAAATTTTTATCAAGAACTTTATTTATAATTCAATCAATTCTATTTTGGAGTTTTGTTTTCATCAAAAGCTAACTGATTTTAATTTATTTTTCATTTGGACTATATTATCCATATTATAAATAATTAATAACAAATAAATGTTTTCAAATTAAATGCATATAATTAATTATTTATGATTCATAATAAAATAAATATTATTTTAAATTCTAATTAGTAATTAAATATTTGTAAAATTTATATCTATAATTTTTTTAAAAAAAAATTGTATTAATAAAATTTATATTTTAAAGTTAAATTTCTCAATAGTTTCTAATAATAATTTTAACAATACAAAAATTATAGATAATAAATTATTGTTTATTAATATATAATTTTTAAAATAACTTACATTGTTAAAAATTATTATTATAAATATATCAAATTATATTTAAAAATAAATTATACTTTTAATAGTCATTTGACATACTAACAACAACCGTTAGCTATATTTTACCGAATGGTTCATTTTTAGTGATGGAGTTAAATATTTGAAGAAATAAAAATATAATATAATTATAAAATATAAAATTTAATATTATATTTGGAAGAGTAATATTATTTTATCAATAATGTAACTAAAAATATAAATTTACAATGAATATTATTCATATTGAAATAAATTAAAAAATTTAAATTAACATATGAGCTTATTTGAATTTTTTTAAAAATTATTTAAAATAAATTTTCTAATTAACTTAAATTTACATTTTAAAAAATAATTACATTTTCTTAGTCATTTACATTTAAAATTATATATAAAATCTTGTGAAATAATTACTTTTTATCAATTCGGAAAATTATTTATAATTTTATAATTTTAATTACTTTTATATGTATTAGGGATTGTGTAAAATTATATAAATTACATCAATACGAAAAATATTAACTGTATTTCCACTAAAATAAAAAATTAAATATATTCATCAATCATAATTTATTTGCAAAATGTAATACATTATAAGTAAGAAATTTTGTAAAACATTTATATATAAATCTTATAATAATTTATTTATTTTTGTATTTATTTAAAGTTGATGACAAATATAATCGATATTATTGTTTATTCAAATTTAGATAATTTTTAAAAAATTTAAAATCTAAACTTAAACTATCTCCATTAATTTTAAAATATATAGCAATTAAAAATATATGTTCTTTTTCTATCAAAAATGTTTTACCTTTTATATATAGTATAATATAGATAAAAAATTATTAATTATATAGGATTTTAAATCTAAATTTATTTATGAATCAAAACAGAAAAATGTAAAAATTTACTTATCCAAAAACTAACAATTTAACTATTCTTAATATTTAAAAAAATTAGTAAATTTTATTTTCAAAAATATAATGACATTCACCAACTAAAAAAATTACTTTACAATGTAATATTTGTAACTTTATTTTACAAACTAATATTAAAAAGATTCAATCCAATTTCACATTCACATCATGAATCATATA
>CATIWO010347243.1:0-12475 GCA_949673435.1 Macaranga tanarius | reverse complement strand
TTTCAAATATATTTATTTATATTTTTTTTAATACGATTAAAATTTCTACTGAAATTATAATTAATGTTTATACAAAATCTAATAAATAATATACTACTATTATTTAATTAAATAATATACTACTATTATTTAATTTTTTTTAAAAAAATAATAATTAGCGACGGATCTAATCCGTCGCTAATTTACCGACGGATTTTGAAAATCCGTCGGTAAAAATTACCGACGAGCATTTTACCGACGGATCAGAATCCGTCGGCAATCCGTCGCTAATGCCGAAATCCGTCGGGAATCCGTCGGTAATTGCCTGTTTTCTAGTAGTGGTGCTACTGGTAACACCGTTATTTAAATAAAGACAAACTTTTTTAAAATTATAATTTTATCCTTATTATTATATTATACAAAATAAATTATATAGTAATTGACGAGTACTAATTTTCATTGAACAATTAATTAAAATAATAAAATTTACAAACTTAAACAAAATGAAGGAATTTGTCGTATTATTATAACTAATTTATTTATTTATTATTTTAATAATTTTAATTATTTCAGATATATTTTTGTAAAGTATTACTAACAGCCACACATAAATATGGCTGCCACCACACAAATAATTATCCTATTTCCATAAACACAACAAATTTTGGTCCATTATAAATAGAAAAGCCTTGGAAACACTGAACATAAGAGTTGAGACCTGTTGCAGAATCTTGATCAGGCAAAATGATTATAGAGATAGTACTTTTGGTTGCTAGTGTCATTTTCTTAGTAAATTTCTTCAAGAAACAATGGCAAAAGCTTCCTCCAAGCCCTATGGCCTTCCCTATTATCGGCCACTTCCATCTTCTTGGACCCATAGTTCATCAAACATTTCATGATCTTTCAGGTAGCTATGGTGATGTATTTTATCTCAAGCTTGGCTCTGTGTCATGCTTAGTAGCTTCCTCACCAGAACTAGCTAAAGAACTACTCAAAACCCACTTTGCATTCTCAGCTCGCAACACTTCTTTAGCCATTAATTACCTCACTTATGAAGCATCTTTTGCTTTTGCACCTCATGGACCTTACTGGAAGTTCATCAGAAAATGGTGCACTTCTGAACTTTTAGGAAATCGAATGATTATCCAATTAGCTGATATTAGAGCTAAAGAATTGAATCTTTTTCTACAAAATCTTTACAGCAAATCTAAAGCTGGTGCGAGTGTGAACGTGTCTGAAGAGTTAGTGAAATTGTCGAATAACATAATCTGTCAAATGATGTGGAGTATCAGACCATCAGACACAAATCAATCAGCAGTTTGTAGGAATGTTGTACGTGAAGTGAGTCAAATTTTTGGACAGTTTAATGTGTCTGATTTCTTTTGGTTCTGTAGGAACTTGGATTTGCAGGGCTTTCGAAAGAGGTATGAGAAGACAAGGATGAAGTATGATGAACTTGTGGAAATTATTGTGACTGCTCGAGAACGAGAAAGAGAGAAGAAAAGAAGCAGTGGAGTGGAGCATCAGGCTATGGATTTTTTGGACGTAATACTTGATCTTATGGAGGATGATAATGCTGAAATAAAAATTACCAGGGACCATTTGAAGGCCTTGATTTTGGTAAGTCTCATTTTGCTAGCTACATCACGCACATATATATGTTCAATATTCATATTATATTTCTATAAATCTAAGTTCTCATGGTTGAAATCAGCAGCTGTCTCACCATTAAGGTTAAAATTTTAAAATATACAGGCTAATCGGTAAAAAAAAAAAAATTATAACATTTGTAATTTATTACAAATTTATTTCAACTTTTAAAATTTATCAAAATTATTATAATTTAATTAAATATTTGTAATTTTAGTAAAATTTACATTTTAGTCAAAATTAATAATAATAATAAAGTCAGCAATAGACATCTGCAAAATAAAAAATTAGCAAAATTATTTTTTGGTTCCAGATTTTACAAAAAGATATTAAAATTTGGAGAGTTAGTCCGACAATTTGGCATGACGCACGACGGCACTGTAGCTATCGTATATCGCGACATATACCATTTCCAATTAAAAATATTCATGTGTTCACCTTAAACAATAGCCATCTCAGATGTCATATGTGTATCTTTTTGTTAATTTTGTCTAAATTGCACATTGTACTATAATTGTAACTAATTGGTCAAATTAGGATATTTTTGTCAAATTTTAAAAATTAAAATAAATTTATAACAAATCAAAAATATAATTTTTAACATCAATAAGCAAATATATATATATATATATATATATATATATATATATGAAAGTTCATTTTACATAGTCACCTGTAGTCAATCAAATTTTGAAGTTAGAAATATAAATTTTATAAAATTTAATTCGGCAAAAAAAAAAAACACTCTAATTAAGTGTCTAGATGAAACCACCTCAAAATTAAAAAAAAAAAAAGATTATATATTTATGAAGATGAAATTATATTTTAGTTATTGGGAGGAATTAATTAAATGTCGTCAGTGCGCCTTAGATACCAATATCCATTGAGATGTAACTAATTACATTTTTGGATTAAGTAAATAGATTGAAAAGTTGATGCTTTGGCAATGCTATTTGCACATAAAAACAATCTTAAAGATAATTCCAGAACTACTGGATCGAAGACTATAAGCAGAATTGACTTTTTATTTTATGATAAAATGATATACTTACACGTAATTAATGAATTCAACTTCATTTATTTTATGCAGGATTTGTTCATTGCTGGCACGGATACTACATCTATCCTACTCGAGTGGGCTCTATCAGAACTCATAAACAATCCAAAACTGCTTGAAAAAGCACGGGCAGAAATAAATAATGTTGTTGGAAGTAAGAGGATTGTTCAAGAATCTGATGCTCCAAATCTTCCCTACATTCAAGCTATCATAAAAGAGACATTCAGGCTACACCCTCCAATTCCAATGGTCACAAGAAAATCAATGCAAGAATGCAAGGTTAATGGGTACAAGATACCAGCAAACACTAATCTATTTGTAAATGTATGGTCCATCGGACGAAACCCCAAGTACTGGAAAAACCCTTTGCAGTTTCAACCTGAAAGGTTCTTGCAAACAGGAGATGAAGCATCAAATGGTATTGATGTTAGAGGCCAACATTTTCAGTTGTTGCCTTTTGGCACTGGGAGGAGAATCTGCCCTGGAATTCCTTTGGCCATGCAGGAATTGCCTGCAACGCTCGCAGCTACTATTCAGTGCTTTGATTTGAAGGTGATCAATCTGAAAAGCAGTAATGGATATGGTGTTGTTGACATGAGTGAACGGCCTGGATTAACGGCTCCAAGGGCTCAAGAACTTGTTTGTGTTCCTGTGGCTCGTGAAGCCCATGTTTTTGACGCGTCAGGAGATGATTGTTGAGCATTAATTAGGATCCTAAATAATTGACGATCATATGTTCACTTCTTCACCTTTAATTTGGCGAAAATATACATGTAGCGTGCATGTAGACAGCGGATTGATTCCAAATGTTCTGTCGAAATAAATGTTTTATTTTATCAATTAAGTATAAAATATTTGAGTGATATATTTTAAATTTTACTATTAAGTGATATATTTAATTTTTTTTTTTATGGAAAAGATTGAATCTTTCATTGATTGAAAATCAAAAGTATTTCTTGAAAAAAAAAAAAACATCAATAACAGTACAATCAAGAAGTATAAGAACAAAATCTCACTCAAATCAAGAAATTTTTTGAAACTATTTCTCAATCGCGTTGACAGAGCTCTTCTGATGTGTAACTCGGCGCTCAATGGCTTTGATTAGCCATAAATCGACTTTTTGGTCTTTAGGTAAGTTCGATTGCAAAAATATTAACAAAAAATTCACAATTGAGAGATAATCATATTTTATGAAGGATAAACAATTAAGTCTCATAAATGGTAGTAGCTCCATAGAGGAAGATTACAAAAAAATAAACAGATCAATGTATTTATTGAATGAAAAAAAAAAAAAAAACTAAATAAAAACTAATAAGAAGAGACCACCATCAATCTAAAAGATAATAGGCGGTGGCCAAAATATTTTTTTTTTATGAAAACCAAATAAAAAAGTGATATATTTTAAATTTTACCATTGAGTTAAATAAATTTAATGTAGATAAAAGATAAGATTATCTCTTAGAAAAAAATACTAAGAAAAAAAAAATAATTTTCCTCTTTTAATACTTTCTCATATATTTCACGCTGAGGGTTGAGATTACAAAGCATGTTTTAATAAGACTTTTTTCTTTTTTTTTTTGGAAAAAGTACAAAAAATACTCGTGATATTTTTTTCTTTTGTGAGTTGTATTTTATTTTGTAACAAGTCAATAATGATATTTTTTTTTTGAGTTCTATTTTATTTTTTAACAAGTCAATATATATATATATATATATATCCCTATATTTTTTATATTTATATATTTTTCCATATATAATTATGTGTTACATATTTTTAAAAAATCATGTTTCCTCGTATTTTTTTCTATATATCCATATCCATGCGACTTAGGATAAACACAGTGAATATTAATTTATTATGAAATAAATCACAAGTAAAAAATAATAAAAGATAAAACTACATATAGTAATTTATTTTCAAAAAAATACTTTTAGTAAAATATTATAGTCATTTTATCTTCTTTTAAAAATAACATAAAACACATAATACTAATTTATTATAAAATAAAATACAAATTAAAAATTAATAAAATAAATAATTACATGATACTTTTTTCTTTATACTTCTTCCTTATTATTCATAATTTTCTAGAGGACATGATAAGATAACATGAAAGATATAGACATTGGCCTATAAATTTAATGATAAATTTATTTGGCTAATATTTTATCTTAAAATTTTTCATCATAAATTACAAATAATTGGAAGCAAAATTAGAAAGAAAAAATGTTTCACAAATTTTCTTCAATTACGTTCCTTGATGTATAGAAAGTAGAACACGCGTATAAAGCCTGTGAATCAAACAAGAGACAGAGAGTGATGGCATTTATAAAAGGATTCAACTACCTTTCTTTTAATTTAATTCGGACAACAATAATGCATTATTGCCAACAAATTTCTGTATTGATTTATTTCAGCAGGCTCAATTATGAAAAAGATAAGGAAGTCATGTGAAGTTTCCTTTGTAAATAAATAAATAAATAAACAATAAATAAATGAATAAACAGTGCATCAATTTTTTAATTTTGTTATTTTAGTGTTTAAATTATTTTTTTTACAACTAAATGTCCAAACTGGTAAAAAAAATTTAAAATGATATTCTTAACATATTTTACTTATTAAAATGCTTATATATAGTAAATTTTAAATATTAAATACTTGAATGTTTTCCTTTTATACTATACTTCATTTTCTTTTTTGCTCTTATTATTTTTTAAAAAAATTGTTAAAAATAAAAAGGTATTTTTATTTATTAAACTAAACAAAAAATAAATATTATTTTTTATTTTATTAGTTATAGTTGTTGAATTTAATTTTTTCTTTTATGATTTTAGTTAAATTCATTTTTATTGAAAAGTTATTTTATTTTTATTTTTAATTATGATAAGTAAATTTTTATTCTTATTTTATTTTAGTTAAATTATATTTTTACTCATTTAGGTAATCTCAAAAGAAATTAAATATTTTTATTTTTCAATAATAATGATTCAATTTTTATTTCTCAGTTTAATTTAATTTAATAATATACAATATATTTCTCTTTCAAATTTAATATATATGAGTGAAAGGAAAAAATAATTTTTCAAATTAAAAAATATAATATAATATAAAATGATACTTAAGTCGATTACTATTTAAAATAAGACATTTAAACATTTTAACTGGTAAAATTTGATAAAAACTATTTAAAATTTCTTTTATCGGTTGAAACACTTTATTGTAAAAAATATTTAAAATGTCAAAATAATAAAAATTAAAAAATTAAATACTATTTATATATTTATATCTAAATAAAATAAATCCATGTGAATTTTTTTTTGTGATTTTCAAGGAAAAGTATATAAAAAATATATATAACGTGAGTTATATTTTACTAATATTTTTTTTATATAACTTCTTATAATAAATTACCCCAATTATGGTGTCTAAGTTCATCTTAAAACCATAATTTCAAAAAACAATAAATTTTACTCTAAAATTCAGTTATTACATTAATTTTTTTCCAATCCATTATTCAATTTTTAATTGAAAAAAAAAATTATTTTCATATCTTATTTTATATTTTCTTTTACTAATTTTATATTATTTATATTATTTATATATTTAAGATATTATACTCATATTTATATTATTTTACATATTTATTCAATAACAATATATTTTATTATTAAATAATTTCAAAAAAATATATTAATTAAATTTATTTATTATTATTTTTAAATAATTATTTTTTATAAAAAATTTTAATATAGAAAATAAATTTATTGAAAAAAGCATGGTCCACCCAAAATGGAGTGGATGAATAGTCTCACCTAAAATTTTGGACTTGGAGTAGGACTATTTATCCACTCCCAAAATGGAGTGGGTTTTGCTGTTGGGTTGGAGAGCAAATCTCCCTCACCCATGCCAAAGTTGGCGTGGGTTGGAGATGCCATATACTCTTCAATTCTTACTATTTTTGTCATCCAAAATTTTATTTTTAAGATTATCTCTGTTTTTCATTAAAGTTGCTAGTATGGAAGCCGAGATCTTGCCAGTTATGGAGAGCAAAATGATAAAAAAGTACTTGTATGACTTTTTTTTTTCTAGTTTAAATACTAAAAAAAAAAAAATCCAGACATTATTTTAATAAAAATTGAAAAATTCAGACAATCTAGACACTGTTGATATAAATTTTCCTTAATATTTTACTATGAATCATCAGGCCCACATGAGACTTTTTTCATATAAATATGAGGTATAAAATTATCATATGTAGAATTTAAAAAATATCCAAATCTGTAAAAAAAAATTACAAAAGTATCTATTTTACTGTTCCAATAAACAGTGTGAAAAAAGTGTTGATAATCAAATATTAATAGAGATAAATCGTCCGGTAATACAATATTACAAGATAAGAAAATTTACTCATATTCTAAATATAAATTTTATATGTATCCAATAAAAATATAATTCATATACATTACAAATTTAAGGATTGATTGTAAATATGTAATGCAAAAATTGTTTTTTTACAAAAATGCTAACCACATTAGATCTAAAAAAATAGATAAATTACAGGGTGGTAAAATATTACATAACAAAGTATAAGTCTCTTTCTGTAAATGAGTAAAATCTATGATATAGTTCTTGTACTTTTTCCCAAATCATTTCAATCAACATTCTCTCTTTGATCAAAAGGGCACTCGAGAGACAGCAGACCTTTCGGGCTCGAATTAATTCGGTCTTGGTCCTAAGTTAAACTTGGACTAGCCCATGAAGACATGCAAAAAAGCCAGTTGACGAGCTTGATCATCGTTTCTTCGTACGTTAGCTTATTTGTGATTTTCGTTTCTGTACAGACAGAGACAATTTTCTGTTGTTAGAGCATTAAAATTTTCTCTCTCTTGATTTTATTACGCTTCTTCCAGTTTGCTTTAATGATCTTTTCAAAGCCGAAAACAACACAAGCTCACCGTTACATCAAGCTAACGCACTATCAACAATACAAAACTCTTGGTCTAACCAAACCCAGAAAAAAACTCGATCAAAAGAATCAAAATTTTAGAGCAGCGAAACGCAGATCAATACCATTTGTCACCAATGTGAAAGAAATAGAAGACCCAGAAAAGGCTTTGTCTCTCTTTCATGACTATCATCAAAATGGCTTTAAACATGATTACCCTTCATATTCTGCACTCATATACAAGCTTGCTCGTTTGCGCCATTTTGAAGCTGTTGAGACTGTTCTTGGTTATTTGCTGAATAATAATGTTCGTTGCAGGGAGACCCTTTTCATTGCCTTGTTTGAGCATTATGGAAAGGTTGGTTTGGTTGATAAAGCCGTTGAACTTTTTAATAAAATGACTGGTTTTAACTGTGTCCGCACACTTCAGTCCTTCAATGCATTGCTTAACGTTCTTGTTGATAATGATAGATTGTTTGATGCAAAAGAGTTATTTGATAGGTCTTCTCAAATGGGTTTCCGTTTGAATTCTGTTTCCTTTAATATATTGATCAAAGGTTGGAATGAGAAAGGTGAGTGGGATCAAGCTTGCAAGGTGTTTGATGAAATGCTTGAAAGAAAAGTGGAACCGAGTGTTGTGACGTATAACAGCCTTATAGGGTATTTGTGTAGAAATAGTGAGCTGAATAAAGCTAAGAATTTGTTTAAGGACATGATTAAGAAAGGGAAACGCCCGAATACTGTAACTTATGCGCTGTTAATGGAGGGTTTGTGTTCAATGAATGAGTACAAAGAGGCTAAAAAGATGTTGTTTGATATGGAATATAGAGGATGCAAACCAACTCTTGTGAACTTTGGTGTTTTGATAAATGATCTTGGAAAGAAAGGTAAGATTGAGGAGGCTAAATCTCTGCTTCTTGAAATTAAGAAGAGGAGGTTTAAGCCGGATGTTGTCACCTATAATATATTGATTAAATATCTTTGCAAGGAAGGTAGAGTTGCTGAGGCTTATAAAGTTCTGTTTGAAATGCAAATTGGAGGTTGTGAAGCAAATGCAGCTACTTATAGAATGTTGGCTGATGGGTTTTGCCAGGTCGGGGATTTTGAGGGTGGTTTGAAGGTTTTGAATGCGATGTTGGTAAGTAGGCATTTTCCTCGGGTTGAGACTTTCAATTGTCTTGTTGTTGGCCTGGTGAAGTCTGGTAACATTGATGGTGCCTGCTTTGTCTTGGAGGAAATGGAGAAAAGAAAAATGGCATTGGATTATGATGGTTGGGAAGCCCTTGTTAAGTATTATTTTAGTAGGCATGGAAGTGCAGGCGAACTTGTAGATGAACTACTACCAATAAACTGATCTCTGCTAAGTATGCAGTCATTTGGAAATAGACAGCTCTGAAACATTGTTGGAACTTTTTCCCACCAAATGGCAATTTTGCAAAGCATAGTGTTCACTTAACAACTATGAATCATTTCTTGCATTTGGTACTCAACTATTCTACAAGTATGATGATTTGGAGAAGCCATGAAGGATCCTACTTCAGTTCTAGCACATTGTTACGTCCTTAACTAGGCATTTACTTGGTTGTGGTCTCATTTGAACACAGGAAGAGGGGGCTGCATTTCTTTTGGGAGGAAATGGATTAGAAAGCTCTAATAAGATATGCAGATGCAGATTAGCAAATGGGCTTGCATTACTTGACTTTAAATGCAATAAATGAAAGGAGATTTTTCAACTGCTGCTTATTGTTCATTACTAAAGCTGCCACTTTTACTCATTTGGCTGCAAAATTTCTGCAGAATAGTGAACAACTATGAAGCCATTTTTGGAGGTAACTGCCGGGTTCTATTTGATACATGGATGTCTGGAATAACACTGCAATTTGGATGAATTACGTATTTGTGTTCCAAAACACTACTTAAAGAAGTTGCATGTAATGGTTCATACAACAAACATGACAAATTCAAGTTGGAACATGCCATTGTTTCTTTTCAATTTCCACATCTTGCAATTATCTAACCTCAAAATTGGGTTGATTATAGGTTCAAAAGACTCAACGCCTCACATAGATGGAGTCATTGTGTGCCTTGTGTTCTACGTTTACTGCACACCCAAATGTGCTCTCAGAAACTGTAAGCAACACTTGAGTCTGCAAAAGTGCTGTGAATTGAGAAATCAGACTGCTGGATTAGCCTCTCTATGTGCAGAAAGTGGAACTAAGCATGGCAGACACTGTTTGGACAAAAGTATTAGTCTGCTAGTTATGTAACAAAACACATTTCTTTTTGATGTATCGTGTGGTTAGCACTTTCATAGTAGCTATCACTGTTGATTATTAGTATTTTTTAAATTATTTTTATGGCCACCGTATGGTTAGTCCAATACTCATGTATTCCATAAGAATTAATCTTTTGGTGGTGTGGGGATGAGATTTGAACCCAAAAATTCCCTTCCTAAGAATAAATCCCCTTACCACTTAAATTAAGCTTTAAGGGTAATAAAATTGTCCTTATAAGTAGTTCAAGTGGTTAAAAAAATGGACATTAAATGTGAAGATCAAATACAGTTCCACATTCCTGTTTCTTCCATTGTGGTAGAGAATTAAACCATTTCAACCAACTAAAAAAAGCTTAATAAAACTATATGTCGTATGTTGAGCCAATCCCAATGCCCAATTATAAAAAATTTGGAATTTCAATTTGGAGTTAGAAGGATTTTAAAACCAATTGAAGGTTATCTCTTGTTTCTTGCAGTTTATAGGCTATATGATGTAGTGCTTGCATTATAATGCAGAGGTGACCAATTTCAACTCTATTTGCCTTCTTTTTTTTTTCTTTAATTTTTCACAATAGCAGAGAAATTTACCTGTGCCATTTATATTATTTTATCCATTTAATTTTAATAATTATTCTTCATATTTCATATACAAAATACATTATAATTTCTATACAGTTATCTTCTATGTAAATACATATATAGTAAAAAAAAAAAAATTAATCCCAGCTTGGACATGTTATAAATAAAAATAAACTTAAAACTGTAATAGATTATAAATTTTTGAATTCTTGTCATAAGAAAATTTTTCTCTAATAATTAAATGTATATGCAACATTATATATGTTATATTACATTAAAAATATGAAGTAAAATAGAGTTTCATATAAACAAGACATATGGTTGGATAGGTTAGATTCATCAACTCTAGTGTTTGTGATGATTAATTTATAGATGGAAAATAAAATCCAAAGTTTTCAACAGGAGGCAACATAGATAAAATAGAGATTGATGTCTCAAAAAGCAGAGAAAACAAACAAAAACATTTTCGATAGCAATGGATGAATTGGGTATTAATTAATTTGTCTATCTTGTCCATCGTTTTCAACTTTCTTCAATGCCTTATGCAGCAAAACTGGCATTATACAACATATACATAAAACTTTGCTGCCCACTTTCTTTGAAATTGTTTGGAGGAAAATGAGTATTGTACAGTTGTAATTTTGTTTTTATTTAGTCACCGTTTCCACATGTCTTTTGTTAAGTTAAGAGATTCTATTAATAGGGTATAAAGATTTGTGTAACTCAGTTTTCATTTATTTATTATTTAATCTAATTTAAGATGAGTTTATTATATTATTTATTGTTCGTGAACGGCTAACAAACTTAAATGAGTTTAAATTAATAAAATTAGAAAACATAATTATAAATTAAAATTACTTAAGAAAACAAATTACTTACTCAAAATCATAATATTTTTAATAAAATTATATGTTATTCTAATAAATATAATTAAGTAAATATCTTTATATTTGTTTTTTTTAAATGAAATATCTTTATATTTATTATAAGCACAAAATTGTATATCTATATATTTTAATATCAAACTATTATTATAACAAAATTACAAGCGCAAAGTTTTGAATTGACCTTATTTATGAATTGAATTTTATATAATTTAAATTTGATTCATTTATTAAACAAATTTTAATATATAAATTCAAATAGAATTTTAAATAATTTATAAATTTCAAATACTAGTTCATAAGCAGCACTCATTATATCAACTGATGCCAATGATAGCTTTAGCTCCACTAATTAAATTCAACTATTTGAGGCTCTCCATTAAGGCAAAATAAAATATGCGTAGAAACTAGAAAGCCAGCTAGAAAATAGTTGGTATTTTGAGATTTTAACTGGAAAATTTTAAAGCTATTTCTACTGTCTAATTTATTTGATAAACAGAATAATATTTTTTATAAAAAATGAACAGAAACATTAACTCATTGCTTTCATATATTGAAAATTCATAATCTCAATTATTACAAAAATACTATGTAATTGATTTATGCCTATTTAAACGGCTTTAATTAATCCAATGAGAGAGTCTCCTTCACCTTCTATATAAATTATGAGAAAAAAAATAATTAATTTTGGAAAAACAACAAAATTTCATAGAATTCTTCTGTTTGAAATAGTTAATTTTTCTTAAAAAAAAATTACATTATGAAGCATAATTAGCACCATTTTATGTTCAAAACCAAAAGGATAAATTAACTCCATAAAGTCAAGAAACTAACAAAAAGGATCATACATATATAGTGCGCCGACCAAAATCACCAAATTTATGCATGAAGAATTATTATTATTATTTGATGGATAAACAAACTGCTGCTTTTGTTTCTTTTTAATTTTAATATATATATTTTTTATTTTTTTGTTATTGTTTATTATTTAGTCAAAAGAAAGAAATCAAAGTGATCAAATCATATCCCAGAAAAATGAAAAGAGTGGAAAAAAGAACGAAGAAGACAATTCAAATTCATAAGATAATTTTAAATGATTAATTTT
>CATIWO010347222.1:0-22200 GCA_949673435.1 Macaranga tanarius | reverse complement strand
TATGAGCTGAGTCTCGGGAAAGTTAAAGGCTCCCATAGTCTGTTATATACTTTTTTCCGTCTCCCCACTCAAGGGTCCAAACTACCTACTCATTTATATTGCACTGTGAGTGACAATAGTTATATACTCCACCACCAGATTTGAATGGAATACAGGCAGCAAAGCAACAACCATTGTCGGTTTAATAGGGACCATGTGCACAGTATGTGAATGGTGTAGTGAATGCAAATGCAAAAGGAATAATTCAATAATTAAAAATAATAAAATGTAAAATACTTGAATCAATTTCTTTATTCCTAGTGGAGTCGCCACTGTAGGCGGCGGGGTTCAGCGCGCGCCTACAGTGGTCGGTGACCACGGCACTTTGTGGGCTCATGGCCCATTAGGAATACAACTTTGGACCTTGATAAGCTTAGGTTGGAGAATAGAATTGCCATTTGGGTGAAATCCAGAAATACTTTTACAGCAACTGGATCCCACAAAGGGAGCCCAGCAGCCGTCCTCAGAGATTGTGTCCAAAACTGGGTATGGACTTTTGAATGGCCCACCCGACTTTGCGATCGGCCTCCGTTTGTGTTTTATGTTTTATTATTTTTAATTATTTAATTATCCTTCAATTACATGCAAATGGGCCTCAATCAATTTTTATATTTTATTTTTAGCCCAAGTTATTAATTAATCCAATTTCCATATAATTTGGGTCTGATCTAGAAATATATTCATTCACACCATTCAACATAAACAATCAAACAGATAATTAAAACAACATAATAAAAACACATGCAAAGAAAGAGGGAGGAGAAAAGAGTTACAACCTAGTTCATGCAAATAAAATACATAAATAAATCACAATTTAAATAGACTAAAGCCCAAAATTAAGTTTAGTAGCCCGTAGACTATTTAATGTGTAGGCCTACAATACAAATCATAAATCAAAATATCCTACAAAAAAAATAACAAAGTTAGTGTAAAATAAAAACAATTAATAAATTCCAGTTAGATGCATATTAATAAATTACAAAACTTAAAAGTTAAATCTAGAATTAATTAAATTAGTTTACAATGTCAAATAACCTAATTTTATTAAATCAATTATATAAAAAATCATTAATTAATTCATAAATCCCTAGTTAATCTAATCACTATTAATTAACAATTAAATAAAAAACAGAAATAAATAAAAATTATACACAAAAGTAAGAAAACCTAAAAAATAAACTAGCAATTAAAATAATGAACTAAATAAACAAAGAACAAATAAAAATAGAATAACAAATAAAGAAATGGAAAAATAAAATAAAAATAATGAAAGAGAAAAAAATCTTATTGTGGCGGCAACAGTGCCATCCACTGTTGCCCTCGACCAATCTAAGGAAATTATGGGTTGGCAAAAGTGCATGGCACTGTTGCCTAAAAAAATATAAATGTAAAAAGTTAAAGCCCAAAAAAAATTAAATTAAATTTTGGTTTATGATTGAAACTAATAAAAACATGCAATTAATATAATTCAAACAACTAAATCTACCCAAAGAGGTTAAAAATGTTACTGTAAAAGCAGTTGGCCCTCAGAAGTTCATTTGGCAGACTGCAATGATGAGTCCCACAGTGTAAGGCCAAGTCTTTCTCTTTGGATATGCATTTTTTTATTTCTGGTTCTTTGCCAGGAGATTTTTTCTCTCTGCATCCTTTTTTTACGTGATTTTTTCCCATGATCCCCCTAAAATCCCCTCTCTCTCAACTATTTCTGGCTTTTTATAAAAATAGATATTCTTTAATCTATCAGTATTTCACTCTAATTCAACTCCCTTTAAATTATCCTTATTACCAATATTTATCACAAATTATCTAGTAAATTAGGATTAGGCTATGGGCTGGGCTTTCTTTAGAAATGGCTGGTCATTTAATCTTACACTGTTGGACCCATGTTATTGGGCTTTTATCATTGGGCTTTTGCCTCGTGGGTCGAGTCAGACCATGTGTCCACAAGTATCATCTACAGACTCACTACCTTCAAGTAACTCATACTCATCCATTCCTTCCAAAGATAAAGATGGAGTAGAGTCCCTATGAGGTTGTTGGCCAACATTCTTTAATCTCTCAACACGACGACGACCTTGACCACCACGGTCTCTGCCACCGCGATCTCTGCCATCTATAGCAAGGGGTGGCATCTTCCTATACCATAACAAAAGACCAAGGTTAAAAGCCTAATCAATGTATCCTACCTAATGGAGTCTACAAAATCAATAACCTATTGCTCTGATACCAATAGATGTCACACCCTTTTCTCTATCATAAGGGTCAGTGTAACATTAAACTTTTAATCATATACAAACCATTATATAACATAACTTAATCCAAATAGTTATTATCACAAGCATATTGTAATACAGAATAAAGTTTAAAGTATCTTTTAGACAAAATGTACATATGCCTCTGAAGCTTACTAAACAAAGTTTATCTTCAAATAGCAATAGTTTGTTGGCTCAACCTCTTCTAGTGATCACTCCAAAACATGTTATACAAGAATCTAGTGCTCCACCAAAAAGCAATCTGAAATGGTTATGATAGGTGGGGTGAGTACAACTACTCAGTGAGAGGATATAAGCATAACCACATAAATCATTAAAATATTATCATATAACATGATACAGAAATTCAACTAAAACCAATAAAGTTCCACCCATGAAATGGAAAATAACTTGAGTATTTATGTAAATACTTCTTTTTCAACATTTTCTATTATAAAAACAGAGTATCCATATACGTTTATCAGAATCCTTTAGCACATCTTGATATAAATCAAGGAAAATTATAGACAAAAATCATTAAAATCAAATATATAAATACATATATATATACCATTGTACACTCAGATGGCATCCTACAAATTCCATGGAAAATTGGGAGCTGAATGTCTCACCTGGCTATCCAAACTACTAAATCATCATTATACACATGCGCAAAGTCATTGTCCGTTGGCAATATATTATATTTCGTTTCACCTGGCATTCAAGGTATGATTTCATAGGCACCTTTCTGAGTGTATTTCTTAAATCAAATATTTTAAACTAAATACTCATATGTATAGCTCAAAATAATTTAACACCACATGATTTCAGATAGTTAGAAAATACATAATTGCATATAGCAATTAGGAAATCAATAAACATCAATCCCTGGTAAAACATAAAAATATATACATTTCTGTGATTCAATAAATATATATCATAGATTTAAAACTATTGTTATACTAATATCCACTCACATGGTAAGACAACTGATAATACTAGTCTGGTGGGGCAGCGTTATGCTCTACGGTTGGGGCTAAGTTTCCTCCTAACATCCAGAAACAAAATCATAAGAATTCTAGCTTATAATATCAATTCTACATAACTTAGGACCCAAAAAACGGCTCAAAACTGCTTAAATTAGGGTTTCAGGGCGTCAGAAGGCTGCTGGGGCACCTTTTCAGCATACAGAGGCACCACCATTGTGCAGAGGCACTGCCTCTGCAGTATAGGGGTGCCATCTCTATGCTGAGATGCCGCCTCTATGCTGAGGCACCACCTCTGGAGCACTGAGGCGCCGCCTCTATATTGAGGTGTCGTCTCTGCGACCTATAATCGTAAAAACTCAATTTTAATTAACCAAAAACACTAGAAATCAATCCAAATCAATCCCAACCATTATTTTTAAGATCCTAGGGGTCCATTTTAGCATAAACAAGCTTAAACACTCAAAACTTCAATCAAAATATCAAATTCTATTTAAATTCCAAAAACTTGAAATTAAATAATTTAACTTACCAAAACTCTTCGTATATCAATCTTTGATTCGTAATAAGAAGCTTGGATTGATGTTTATAAATTGAGAATTGTCAGTTTGAGAAAAAGAAAAGAAATGAAAAAGGTGAAGAAAAAAGAAGTTGCTCAGAGAATGAAGAAGAAAGAAAGAAAGAAATGACGTGAAATGAAGCTTCTACTTCCTTTTTTTATTTTAAGAATCATTTTGGCAAATGTCCATTTTAGCCTCTATTTAGCAAATATCCATTTAGCCCTAAATTTTCAAAATAACTAAAATGGTCCTTAAATTTATTTCTAATGCAATCAAGTCCATAAATCTATCTATACCCTAATTTCTAGGACAGGGTATTACACCATCAACCTTGAAGATTATCCTAGTATAACTCCTGTGTTTCAAGTTAGAGGCTTCACACTTGGAAGCTTGGAGCTTATAGATCAACATTAACCAAAAGCTTATCGAGCGTGCTACCAACTTGGAGTTATGTAAGTATTACAAAACTCTTAGCTGATAGGTCTTATAATATGATTACATGACTTGGTTATTTGTTGATAAAATATTTATCTAGATGTATGTTTAATTATGTATTTACTATGTGATTTAATTTATGGGCATGGAATTATTCAAACTTGATGCAAGTGTTGTATGCAATCAAAAGTTTTAAAATTTCACATGTTTATGGTTGCTCTCAATCCCCTTTCTTTCAATGCCAACATCATTTATGCATTTTAAAGGTTTGACTAAGTGGTTATGATACTAGAATTTGACATTAGAGCTTGGATAATATGTTTGTAACCATTCGTGTGCGAATTTGCACCAGTACACCATTTGAACACAAAAATGACTAAATTGCATAATTTGTGCATATCATAATGTCAACATGATTTATGAATTTTGAAGGGTTGACTAAGTAGTTATAATACTAGAATTTGCCATTGGATCCTTGGATAACATGCTTATAACTATTCGTGCACAAATTTGCTTGAGTACACCTTTTACGCACAAAGATAGACTAAATTGCATAATTTATTTGTACCATTACATCAAGATGGTTTATGCATTTTTAAGGTTTGACTAAGTAGTTATAATACTAGAATTTTCTATTGGATCCTTGGATAATATATTTATAACCATTTGTGCACAAATTTACAAGAGTACACCTTTTGCGCACAAAGATGGACTAAATTGCACAATTTATGTATATCATTATGTCAATATGATTTATGCATTTTGAAGGTTTAACTAAGTGGTTATGATACTAGAATTTTCTATTAGAGCCCTGGATAATATATTTATAACCATTCGTGCACGAATTTGCACCAGTACACCTTTTGTGCACAAAGATGGACTAAATTAAATAATTTGTGTATATCATAATATCAACATGATTTATGCATTTTGAAGGTTTGAATGAGTGGTTATGATACTAGAATTTACCTTTGGATTCTTGGATAACATTTTTATAACCACTTGTGCACAAATTTACACAAGTAGACCTTTTGGCGCTCAAAGATGGACTAAATTCCACAACTAATGGATATCATAATGTAAATATGATTTATGCATTTTAAAGGTTTGAATAAGCAGTTATGATACTAGATTTGCCATTGGAGCCTTAGATAATATGTTTATAGCCATTCGTGCATAAATTTGCACAAGTACACCTTTTGTGCACAAAGATGGACTAAATTGTATAACTTATGGATATCGTAATGTAAATTTCATTTATGCATTTTAAATGTTTGAATAAGTAGTTATGATACCAAAATTTTCCATTGGAGCCTTGGACAACATGTTATAGCCATTCGTGCACAAATTTATATGAGTACACTTTTTATGCATAAAGATGGACTAAATTGCTTAATTTGTGCATATCATAATTTCAACATAATTAATGCTTTTTGAAGGTTTGAATAAGTACTTATACTGCTAGAATTTACCAGTATATCCTTGCACAGTAAATTTATAACCATTCATGCATAAATTTACACCAGTACACCTTTTGTGCTCAAAGATGGACTAAATTGCTCAATTTGTGCATATCATAATGTCAACATGATTTATGCATTTTGAAGGTTTGAATAAGTATTTATGATTCTATAATTTTCTATTGGAGCCTTGGATAACATGTTTATAGCCGTTCGTGCAGAAATTTGCACAAGTACACCTTTTATGCACAAAGATGGACTAAATTGCACAATATGTGCATATCATAATAATAACGTGATTTATTCATTTTGAAGGTTTGAATAAGTATTTATGATTATAGAATATGCCATTGGAGCTTTGGATAACATATTTACAACTATTAGTGCACAAATTTGCACGAGTACACCTTTTGTTCACAAAGATGGACTAAATTGCACAATTTATGTATATCAAAATGTCAACATGATTTATGCATTTTGAAGGTTTAACTAAGTAATTATGATACTAGAATTTGCTATTGGATCCTTGGATAACATGTTTATAACTATTCCTGCACAAAGTTGCTCAAGTACACCTTTTGTGCACAAAAATGAACTAAATTGCGCAATTTGTGTATACCATAACATCAAGATGGTTTATGCATTTTGAAGGTTTAAATAAGTAGTTATGATACTATAATTTGCCATTGGAACCTTGGATAACATGTTTATAACTATTAGCGCACAAATTTGCACGAGTGCACCTTTTACGTACAAAAATGGACTAAATTACACAATTTATGTATATCATAATGTCAACATGATTTATGCATTTGAAGGTTTGACTAAGTGGTTATGATACTAGAATTTTCCATTGGAGCCTTGAATAACATGTTTGTAACCATTCGTGCACGAATTTGCACCAGTACACCTTCACACAAAGATGGACTAAATTCCACAATTTGTGCATATCATAATGTCAACATGATTTATGTGTTTTGAAGGTTTGAATTAGTGGTTATGATAGTAGAATTTTCCTTTGGATCCTTAGATAACATTTTTATAACCATTCGTGCATAAATTTACACGAGTACACCTTTTGTGCACAAAAATGGACTAAATTCCACAACTTATGGATATAATAATGTAAATATGGTTTATGCATTTTAAAGGTTTGAATAAGTATTTATGATACTAGAATTTTCCATTGGAGCCTTGGATAACATGTTTATAGCCATTTGTGTATAAATTTACATGAGTACACCTTTTGTGCACAAAGATGGACTAAATTGTACAACTTATGAATATCATAATGTAAATTTCAATTATGCATTTTAAAGGTTTGATTAAGTAGTTATGATACCAGAATTTTCCATTGGAGCCTTGGACAACATATATATAGCCATTCGTACATAAATTTGCGCGAGTGCACCTTTTGTTCACAAAGATGGACTAAATTGCTTAATTTGTGCATACCATAATGTCAACATGATTTATGATTTTTGAAGGTTTGAATAAGTACTTATAGTGCTAGAACTTGCCATTAGATCCTTGCACAACATATTTATAACCATTCGTGTATAAATTTGAACGAGTACACCTTTTGTGCACAAAAATTGACTAAATTGCTCAGTTTGTGCATATCATAATATCAATGTGATTCTACAATTTTACAATGGAGCCTTGGATAACATGTTTATAGCCATTCATGCACAAATTTGCACGAGTACACCTTTTATTCATAAAGATGGAATAAATTGCACATGTGAAAATCATAATAATAACATGATTTATGCATTTTAAAGGTTTGAATAAGTATTTATGATTCTAGAATATGCCATTGGAGCTTTGGATAACATGTTTATAATAATTAGTGCACAAATTTGCACGAGTACACCTTTTGCGCATAAAGATGGAATAAATAGCACAACTTATGTATATCAAAATGTCAATATGATTTATGCATTTTGAAGGTTTGGCTAAGTAGTTATGATACTATAATTTGCCATTGGATCCTTGGATTACATGTTTATAACTATTCATGCACAAAATTGCTCGAGTACACCTTTTGCACTCAAAGATGGACTAAATTGCGCAATTTATGTATTCCATAACATCAATGTGGTTTATGCATTTTGAAGGTTTGAATAAGTAGTTATGATACTAGAATTTGCTATTGGATCCTTGGATAATATGTTTATAACCATTCGTGCACAAATTTGCACGAGTGCACCTTTTGCGCACAAAGATGGACTAAATTGCACAATTTATGTATATCATAATGTCAACATTATTTATTCATTTTAAGATTTGACTAAGTGGTTATGATACTATAATTTTCCATTGGAGCCTTGGAAAACATGTTTGTAACCATTCGTGTACGAATTTGCACCAATACACCTTTTACACATAAAGATGGACTAAATTGCACAATTCGTGCATATCATAATTTCAACATGATTTATGTGTTTTGAAGGTTTGAATAAGTGTTATAATACTATAATTTGCCTTTGGATCCTTGGATAACATTTTTATAACCATTTGTGCACAAATTTGCATGAGTACACCTTTTGCGCACAAAGATGGACTAAATTGCACAATTTTTGCATACCATAATATCAACATAATTTATGCATTTTGATGTTTGAATGTGTAGTTATGATACTGTAATTTTGTATTGGATCCTTTGATAACATGTTTATAACCATACGTGCTCAAATTTGCTCGAGTACACTTTTTGTGCACAAAAATTGACCAAAGTGCGCATTTTATGTATACCATGATATCAGTATAATTCATGCATTATGAAGGTTTGAATGAGTAGTTATGGTACTAGAATTTTCCATTGGATCCTTTGATAACATCTTTATAGCCATTCGTGCACAAATTTGCACTAGTAAACCTTTTGTACACAAAGATGGTCTAAATTACTTAATTTGTGCATATCATAATGTCAACATGATTTATGCTTTTTGAAGGTCTGAAGAAGTACTTATAATGCTATAATTTTCCATTATATCCTTGCATATCATATTTATAACCATTCGTGCATAAATTTGCAACAGTACACCTTTTGCGCACAAAGATGGACTAACTTACGCAATTTGTGCATATCATAATGTCAATATGATTTATGCATTTTGAAGGTTTGAATAAGTATCTAAGATTCTATAATTTGCCATTGGAGCCTTGGATAACATGTTCATAACCATTCGTACACAAATTTGCACAAGTACACCTTTTGCGCACAAAGATGGACTACATTGCACAATTTGTGCATGCCATAATATCAACATAATTTATGCATTTTGAAGGTGTGAATAGTAGTTATAATACTATAATTTACCATTGGATCCTTGGATAATATGTTTATAACTATTCGTGCTCAAATTTGCACAAGTACATCTTTTGCGCACAAAGATGGACTAAATTGCACAATTTGTGTATATCAAAATGTCAACATGATTTATGAATTTTGAAGGTTTGACTAAGTATTTATAATGCTAGAATTTGCCATTGGATCCTTGAATAATATGTTTATAACTATTCGTGTACAAATTTGCTCAAGCACACCTTTTACGCATAAAAGTATACTAAATTGCATAATTTGTGTATACCATAATATCAAGATGATTTATGCATTTTGAAGGCTTGAATAAGTAAATTATGATACTAGAATTTGCCATTGGATCCTCGGATAACATGTTTATAACCCTTCCTACGCAAATTTGCATAAGTACACCTTTTGCACACAAAGATGGACTAAATTGCAAAATTTATGTATATCATAATGTCAACATGATTTAGAAATTTTAAAGGTTTGACTAAGTGGTTATGATACTAGAATTTTCCATTAGAGCCTCGGATAACATGTTTGTAACTATTCGCGTATAAATTTGCACCAGTACACCTTTTGCACACAAAGATGGACTAAATTGCACAATTTTTGCATATCGAAATGTCTACATGATTTATGCATTTTGAAGGTTTGAATGAGTGGTTATAATACTAGAAATTGCCTTTGGATGCTTAGATAATATTTTTATAACCTTTCGTTCATAAATTTACACGAGTACACCTTTTGCGCAGAAAGATGGACTAAATTCCATAATTTATGGTATCATAATGTAAATGTGATTTATCAATTTTAAAGGTTTGAATAAGTAGTTATGATATTAGAATTTGCCATTGGAGACTTAGATAACATGTTTATAGCTTTTCGTGCACAAATTTGCAGGAGTACACCTTTTGTGCACAAAGATGGACCAAATTGCACTTCTTATGGATATCGTAATGTAAATTTCATTTATGCATTTCAAAGGTTTGAAGAAGTAGTGATGATACCAAATTTTGCTGTTGGAGCTTTAGATAATATGTTTATAGCCATTTGTGTACAAATTTACACGAGTACACCTTTTGCGTACAAAGATGGACTAAATTGCACAATTTGTGCATACCATAATATCTATATTATTTATGCTTTTTGAAGGTTTAAATAAGTACTTATGATACTAAAATTTACTACTGGATCCTTGGATAACATGTTTATAACCATTCGTGCACAAATTTGCACGAGTGCACCTTTTGCGCACAAAGATGGACTAAACTGCACAATTTGTGCATATCATATTGTCAATTTTATTTATGCATTGTGAAGGTTCTACTAGGCTATTATGATACTAGATTTTCCATTGGAGCCTTGGATAACATGTTTGTATCCATTCATGCACAAATTTGAATGAGTACACTTTTTACGCACAAAGATGGACAAAATTGCGCAGCTTGTGTATATAATAATGTCAAAATTGATTAATGTATTTTGAAGGTTTTAATTAAGTAGTTATGATACTAGAATTTGCCATTGGATCTTTGGATAATATGTTCATAACCATTTGTTCACAAATTTACAGAGGTACACCTTTTGAACAAAAGGATGGACTAAATTGCACAATTTGTGCATATCATAATGTCAACATGGTTTATGCATTTTTCATGTTCGATAAGTAGTTATGATATAAGAATTTACCTTTGGATCGTTGGTTAACATGTTTATAACCAATCATGTGCAAATTTGCACGAGTACACCTTTTGATCTTAAAGATGGACTAAATTGCACAATTTGTGCATATCATAATGTCAACAATATTTATGAATTTCAAATGTTTGAATGAGTAGTTATGGCACTAGAATTTGCCTTTGGATCCTTGGATAACATGCTTACAATATTCATGCATAAATTGGCACGAGTACACCTTTTGTGCACAAAGATAGACTAAATTGCACAACTTATGGATATGTTAATGTAAATATGATTTATACATTTTAAAGGTTTGAATGAGTGTTTATGATACTAGAATTTACCTTTAGATCCTTGGATAACATTTTTATAACCATTCGTGCACAAATTTGCATGAGTACATCCTTTACGCACAAAGATGGACTAAATTCCACAACTTATGGATAACATAATGTAAATATGATTTATGCATTTTAAATACTTGAATTAGTTATGATGCTAAAATTTGCCAGTGGAGCCTTGGATAATATGTTTATTGCCATTCGTGCATAAATTTGCACGAGTACACCTTTTACGCAAAAAGATGGACTAAATTGCATAATTTATGTATGTCATAATGTCAACATGATTTACGCATTTTGAAGCCTGAATATGTAGTTATGATACTAGAATTTGCCATTGGAGCCTTGGATAACATGTTTATGGCCATTCGTGCAAACATTTGCAGATGTACACCTTTTGCGTAGAAAGATGGACTAAATTGCACAATTTGTGCTTATCATAATGTCAAAATGATTTGTGTATTTTGAAGGTTTGAATAAGTATTTAGGATTCTATAATTTGCCATTAAAGCCTTGGATAACTTTTTTATAACCATTCGCGCACAAATTTGCACGAGCACACCAATTGCTCAGAAAGATAGACTAAATTGCACAATTTGTGCATATCATAATGCCAAGTTGATTTATGCATTTTGAAGGTTTGAATAAGTAGTTATGATGATAGAATTTGCCATTAGAGCCTTGGATAATATGTTTATAACCATTCATGCACAAATTTGCATGAGTACAGCTTTTGCACACAAAGATGGATGAAATTGCACAATTTATGTATATGATAATGTCAACATGATTTATGCACTTTAAAAGTTTGAATAAGTAGTTATGATACTAGAATTCACCATTGGAGCCTTGGCTAACATGTTTATAGCCATTCGTGTACAAATTTGCACGAGTACACCTTTTATGCATAAAGATTGATGAAATTGCATATTTTGTGCATATGGTAATGTCAATATTATTTATGCTTTTTGAAGGTTTGAATAAGTAGTTATCATACTAGAATTTGCTATTGGATCCTTAGATAACATATTTATAACCATTCGTGCATAAATTTGCACGAGTACACCTTTTATGTATAAAGATGGACTAAACTGCACACTTTGTGCATATCATATTGTCAATATGATTTATGCATTTTGAAAGTTTGACTAAGATGTTATGATACTAGATTTGTCACTTGAGACTTAGATAATATGTTTGTAACCATTTATGGACAAATTTGAACGAGTACACTTTTTGCGCACAAAGATGGACTAAATTGCACAGCTTGTGCATATAATAATGTCAACATTGATTTATGTATTTTAAAGGTTTGAATAAGTAGTTATAATACTAGAAGGATCTTTGGATAATATATTTATAACCATTCGTGCACAAATTTTGCAGAGGTATAACTTTTGCACAAAAACATAGACTAAATTGCACAATTTGTGCATATCATGCATAATGTCAATATGGTTTATGCATTTTGTAGGTTCAGATAAGTAGTTATGATAGAAGAATTTACCATTGGATCATTGGTTAATTTTTTTTATAACCATTCATGCGCAAATTTGTACGAGTACACCTTTTGCGCACAAAGATGGACTAACTTGCACAATTTGTGTATATTAAAATGTCAACATGATTTATGCATTTTGAAGGTTTGACTAAGTAGTTATGATACTAAAATTTGTCATTGGATCCTTTGATAACATGTTTGTAACTATTCGTGCACAAATTTGCTCGAGCACACCTTTTGGGCACGAAGATAGACTAAATTGTAATTTGTGTAAACCATAATATCAAGATGATTTATGCATTTTGAAGGCTTGAATAAGTACTTATGATACTAGAATTTTCCATTAGATCCTTGGATAACATGTTATAACCATTTGTATGCAAATTTGCACGAGTGCACCTTTTGCTCACAAAGATGGACTAAATTGCAAAATTTATGTATATCATAATATCAACATGATTTATGAATTTTGAAGGTTTGACTAAGTGGTTATGGTACTAAAATTTTCCACTGGGGCCTTGGATAACATTTTTGTAACCATTCGTGCATAAATTTGCACCAGTACACCTTTTCACACAAAGATGGATTAAATTGCACAATTTATGCATATCATAATGTCAAAATGATTTTTCCATTTTGAAGGTTTGAATGAGTGGTTATGATACTAAAATTCACCTTTGGATCCTTGGATAATATTTTTATAACCATTCGTTCACAAATTTGCACTAGTACACCTTTTGCGCACAAAGATGGACTAAATTCCATAACTTATGGTATCATAACGTAAATATGATTTATGTATTTTAAAGGTTTGAATAAGTAGTTATGATACTAGAATTTTCCATTGGATCCTTGGATAACATGTTTATAGCCATTCGTGCACAAATTTGTAGGAGTACACCCTTTGTGCACAAAGATGGACGAAATCGCATCTTATGGATATCATAATGGAAATTTTATTTATGCATTTTAAAGGTCTGAATAAGTAGTTATGATACCAGAATTTGCCATTGGAGCCTTGAACAACATCTTTATAGCCATTCATGCACTAAATTGCTTAATTGGTGCATACCATAATGCCAACATGATTTATGCTTTTTGAAGGTTTGAAAAAGTACTTATGATGATAGAATTTTCCATTAGATCCTTGCATAGCATGTTTATAACTATTCTTGCACAAGTTTGCATGAGTACACCTTTTACGCACAAAGATGGACTAAATTGCTCAATTTGTGTATATCATAATGTCAATGTGATTTATACATTTTAAAATTTTGAATAAGTATTTATGATTCTATAATTTGCCACTGGAGCCTTGGATAATATGTTTATAACCACTCGTGCATAAATTTGCACGAGTACACCTATTGCGCATAAAGATTGACTAAATTGCACAATTTGTGTATACCATAATATCAAGATGATTTATGCATTTTGAAGGTTTGAATAAGTAATTATGATACTAGATTTTGCCATTGGATCCTTGGATAACATGTTTAAAACCATTGATGCACAAATTTGCACGAGTGCACCTTTTGAGTACAAAGATGGACTAAATTGAACAATTTGTGCATACCATAATATCATTATGATTTTCACATTTTGAAGGCTTGAATATGTAGTTATGATACTCGAATTTGCCATTGGAGCCTTGGATAACATGTTTATAGCCATTCGTGCACAAATTTGTATAAGTACACCTTTTGCGCATAAAGATGGAGTAAATTGCACAACTTATGGATATTGTAATGTAAATTTCATTTATGCATTTTAAAGGTTTGAATAAGTAGTTATGATACCAGAATTTGCCATTGGAGCCTTGGTCTAAATTGCTTAATTTGTGCATATCATAAAGTCAACATGATTTATGCTTTTTGAAGGTTTGAATAAGTACTTATGATGCTAGAATTTGCCATTAGATCCTTGCATAACATATTTATAACCATTCTTGTACAAATTTGCAACAATATAGTTTTTGTGCGCAAAGATGGTCTAAATTGCTTAATTGGTGCATACCATAATGCCAACATGATTTATGCTTTTTAAAGGTTTGAATAAGTACTTATGATGCTAGAATTTTCCATTAGATCCTTGAATAGCATGTTTATAACCATTCGTGCATAAGTTTGCATGAGTACACCTTTTACACATAAAGATGGACTAAATTGCTCAGTTTGTACAAATCATAATGTCAATGTGATTTATGCATTTTGAAGGTTTGAATAAGTATTTATGATTCTAAACTTTGCCACTGGAGCCTTGGATAACATGTTTATAAACCTTTTTGCACACAAAGATGGACTAAGTTGCACAATTTGTGCATATCATAATGTCATCATGATTTATACATTTTGAAGGTTTGAATGAGTGGTTATGATACTAGAATTTGCCTTTGGATCCTTGGATAATATTTTCATAACCATTCATTCACAAATTTGCACGAGTACACCTTTTGCAAACAAAGATAGTCTAAATTCCATAACTTATGGCATCATAATGTAAATATGATTTATGCATTTTAAAGGTTTAAATAAGTAGAATTTGCCATTGGAGCCTTTGATAACAATTTTAGGTGCAAATGAGGATCCTCAGTGCCTGAATACTTCTTCATATCTGGGAACTTGAACTTCTTTGGCAGTGGATCTTCATAATCCAAGTCCAGGTCACTATAATCCATCGAGGTATCCATCCCCTTCTCTTTCATCATATACTGCATTTAGGATACCATTTTAGCCATTTCCTTAGCCTAGCTTGGTTTTTCAACATCCTCAGTAGGTTAAAATTCCTGCCTAGGAGGATCAGCAAGCACAGTTTTGAGATCATCATCATCTTTGTCCCTGGGTTTCACAGTAACTTCTGCATCAAGATCAATTGGGGAGCCATTCTTCTTGAAGAAGATGAACAGAAAAGGAGACAAATTTGTGCCTATGCTAGTAGGAAATTTTTTGAATCATATGTCATTATCATTCCACCTTCAAGGAGATTCTTGCAGTCAAGTATGCCATCAAGAAATTTGAGTTCCATCTCCTTGGACATCATTTCAAAATAATCATGGGTGGCTCATCCTTTCCAAAGATTCTAAATTTTAAAGGAAAGACATTGCCACATCCACAGCTCTTTAGATGTAAAGAATGGTTCAGTAAGTATGATTTCGATATAGAGCATATCAAAGGTGATAACAACTTGATACCAAATTTACTAAGCAGACCCACCATATCATGTGCCATGAAAGAACCCTTTCAATTAAAAGTCCTTCCCATAATATACATGTTAGAATCTACAAGTTCAAATTTGCCACCTGAACCACCTGAAACTCAATTCCTTCTTCAAGGAATTCCACCAGAAATACCACCATCCTATTCCATAGCACAGCTCACAAAAATAGCCTCAACCTAAATTTTTGAATATCAGTCCAATTTAATCCGGCTTTATGGACATGACCTTCTTCAAAAGTTTGGTATCCATCCTGACTATCCATTTGTCACTATTTTTAGTTTTCTTAACCAAATCCCAAAAAAGGAATTTCAATGGCGCAAAGAACTTCTTGTGTTTTTTTAGTACATGTGCCATCTCTACTAGGTAGCCTTTGACTTATAGCTACTCCTTCTAGCTCAATACATAAGGAGATTAGAAATAAGACTCAAATCCAATCCACACCTTGAGACATTTCTTAGATGGTTTTAACCCCTTTCCATATGGAGTTCATTCTTCACCAGTGAAGCAGTTACTCAAAGACTGATTCAGCCTCATTAGTTTCATTCTGTCATTTTATTTCACGGACCTTTATAGAAAATGAGAAATGAATTCAAGGCAATTTTCAGCTTCCAAACTCATCAGACTTATAATTTCTCCATGATTGATAGTATGTTTACCAATACAGAAAATCTATTATTATAGAGAAGATTGTAAAAGAGACTTTTTGAGATCAACAAAAAAATCCCGATTGAGTTATGGCCTAAAGCCCATGAAGAAGCACCATGGGAAGCTTATCCTAAAGCCTATGTGACAGGATTACTTATAGATAAAAATCACTAGTTTTTAACCCAAGGCCCACGATCTAGTTCTCAAAATTCTCAGATTTCTCAGCCAGTAAAAAAATCCAGTCCACACAGTCCAAGCCCAGCAAGAAGTCCAAGTCCATCGATAATGGATTTTGAATTATTCAATGATCCATATGGATGACCACTTGGAGGATATTCACAAGGATATTATCAGAAAGATGATGACAGCAGCGACAGTAATGATGAAAATAATATGTCATCAAGTCATGAACCTATCATAAAATGACAGACTCTTGACAGTGACTTGTATATATCTAAGTCAAGTTTATAATTATAATATGTTTTGTCCTTACGTTTGTATTATTAGTATCTAAAAGTCTTTTTAAAAGACTTATAAGTCAATAAGTCTACTTTAAGCCCTTATCAAGGTTATAAAAGTCTAAGTTAGGTAGAAAAAGTCTTAATATGTGTATTTAAAGTCTTCAACATCATTAATAGTTGAAAGACTCTTTCTTGTATGTGTCTTCTTATTCCTCCTTTATATAAAGGAGGCTTCTTCAGTTGTAAAAGGGCAGACAACCCCTTATAGACACTCCCTTCATAAATAAAATATATATATATTTCTAAAACTCTCTTCTTCTCAGAAAGGCTCTCCTCTGTAATATCATAATAATCATGTCTCCATCATAATCATTAGAAAGTATGCTCTGTGCTTGCCTCACAAGAGGATCCTGCACATCAGAAATCTTATGATAAGAAAATGATCCTGTTTAACCAACTTCATTAAGATCATGTATATGAGCATATCCCTCTATGGTAACTCACAGGGTTCATGAGCATAAGAGGGACATGTAGTGGCTGGAAACCAAGGAAGAGGAGTACAGTCTGGCTAGTCCATAAGTTGCTCATGAGCCTAGGAAGTTAACATGGAGAGTCTATCATAATCATCTTTAACCTGGCGATGTGCTCATATGCCTGGTCTTGGATAGGTTCATGACTTGATGACATATTAGGCTGACGGAAATGGTTTAGGATGTCCTCTCAGATAGTTAACTCTGAAGATAACGAACGAAAACCTTAGCAGCAAGTCTCTAACCTCTTGATTTGTATATCAAGGCTGATGGTATGAGACTACTTTTTTGGATTGAAATCCTCTTGATTTTAAACATTAAGATTGACGGAACAAAATTTGAATCTTTTTTCGGACATCTAGCTTCAAAAATTTTAATCTTTTCTCAAACATCTTACTATAAAGATCGGATTCTTTTTTTATTATTTGCATCTATGTTTTTTCATGAATCTCATTGTAATGTTTGCATGTGCTTTTTCATAAATCTCATTACATTGCTTGTATTTTTATTTTTAAAACAACAGGGAGTAAACTATTGACACTTGGATTGGTCCGGCCCAAGAGCGAAAGCCTAATGATGAAAGTCCAAGTAAAATGAGCCTAAATAATGTAAAGATTGATATTTTAGCCCATTTGACAAGCCCACAACCCATTAAGCCCATTAAATTTTTCTGATGGATTTCGTCTTATCACTAAGGTGGTCACCTCATCACTAATGCAACGCCTCATCATGCTAAGGCGGTCGTATCGTCACTGAGGTGACGCCTTAGTGCACTGAAGCGGTCACCTCAGTAGTGTTTGCTGGAAAAAAAACTAAAACGAAGTGGCACAATTTTCTCCAACTTCTACAGCTATTAACCACGATCTTCTGGAACTAGAAAATCGTGATTACAGCTCCAGAAGTGGGATTAAAAAAAGATTAAAAAGGAATTAACATTCAAAAAAAGGAGGGGCGCTCTAAACAAAGAAAAAAAGTAAGAACGCCAAAAAAACGGAAAACACAGCAGAGAAAAAAAAAAAGAAGAATATCCTAAAAGAAGAGGGATCCAATCAAAAGAAAAAAAGCAAAGAAGGAATTGCTGAGGTCGTATGCTTGAAGAAGGGTTTAAACCTGAGTTTACATGATATGGGCTTACTAATACGTAGCTGAAAATGCTTTTGAGGACCTAGACAAGGGGGATCCACCAGTGTTACAACAGTAAAGTTTTCTCAATTTTATTTTGTAGCTATGACATTTAATCATGTTTTGACATTCTTTTGAAATAAACAATCATGTTTGAAATATGTGTTTGCATTGTGTGAATTATTCTGTAAATGTCTTTCTTGTGAGTTTGAAGAATATTGTTTTTGTTTTTGGTATGTTAATATGATCTATTGTCTGTAATTGAAATATTTCAGGCTGATTATAGATTTAAATATGTGTGTTTTGGATTAATTGAGATTAAATTTACATGCTTAGCTCTAAATTTGATCTTAAATCGTCGATTTTAGGTTGTAAAATCAGCAATCTGGTGTTTTTGTCTGTTAATAATGATTTGCATGTGTTAAAAGTTTGTTGAGGCGACGCCTCACCATAGAGACGGCACCCCAATGCGTTGAGGTGAAGTGGTGTTCGCCCCAGCACTATGAGGCAACGCCTTTGTGTAAAGACGTTGCCTCTACACAGTCTAGAGGACCCGGCAAATTGTAATTGTTCATTTTTTGATACTTCTAGATGTTAATTGCGTCCCAAAATGAGTCTGTGTCAAATTAGGTTTAAATTATTGTTATCATTCTATTTTTTTTATTTGGTTACTGACTCTCTTATTTTTATAGGTCTTTTCTTTGGGAGATCTAATTTGAAATCTTCTACATACTTCAACAATCAGTGGCCCATTGACCACTAAATTTTAGATTCATTTGTAGTTACTTCTTATGCCATTTCTGTTTTAACTTCTGTGAGCTAAAAGTGTTGTAATTCATTTATCCTCCCCTCATTTCTTTGCATGTACATTTTATTTTTGCTGTTTTGATTTTTGAATGTGATGAATGTATTTTGTGAATCAAATATAATTGCGTGAAAATGGATTAAATCACAAACTTGAATTAAATTGTAAAAATTGAAACTTGTTTGGAAACAATCGCAATTTGCATGTTAATTAAGGAAATAATTAAATAATCAAAGATAATAAAACACGAAAAACAAACGGAAGCCGATCGAAAGGCCGGGTGGGCATTACAAAAGCCCATACCTAGTTTCTAGGCCCAGTCTCTGAGGATGGTTGTTGGGCTCCTTTCGTGAGATCCATTTGATGTATCAGTGTCCCAAATTTTATCCGAATGGTGACTCCATTCTCCGATCTAGGCCCAAAAGGTTCGTGATTGTATTCCTAATAAGCTCTGAGCCCGTATAGTGCCGTGGTAGCCAAACACTTGGGCGCACACTGAATCTTGCCGCCTACACTTATTACGATTTTCAAATTCATTTAAATCAAACACACTTTATTAATGAAAATTTATTTACAAATAAATTCTATCTAAACTTCAATTCTAAATGAAATGAATTCTTTAATAGAGTTGAACTAAACAAAGGGTAAAAGTAATTCGATTATGTTTTTCTTCTTATGTGTTCATTTCATTAAGAATGATCATTATCAAAGTACATAATCTCCCCAACCTAATTTTAGTGACACAATGATGCCAACATTGATAAACCATGTCTCAGTGGATATGCACAAAAGGAAAATGACAGCTGTGGAGGCGCATGCTACGGTGAGAATTTATATGCACCTTCTTGAATATGGTGACTACTATATATTAGTGGAAATCTGGAAAACGAAACAAACTAACGATATTAGGGGGGAAAGAAGGAAAATGGAAACAAAGAAATAGGACAAATCAACGTTACTAGAAGACATCTATATATTAGCATGAGCCCAATTAATTAATGTGTTCAGGACATAGAGGTAAAGCAAAACTAGGTTTCATAATTGCTCCACTATATCAAGTTGTACACTTCACTTGCAGAAGACATTATTGCAACTTGCAAGCCTAGATTTCTAGTAAAAGAGATGTACACAATTTAAGGAAACTTGTGCGCAAACATTCAGACAAAAACAATTCGTGTAAGATGTGAAAATCAAACTGAAAAAAAATGTAACAAAAATGAAAAGAAGCAAAACTGCAAAATCCTCACTACTTACAGTTAAATAATTATTAATTGGATATTATAAAAATTGCCTACCAGAGATAATAATCAGGCAGGCTCAAACTATTCCTGCTCCAAAGAAACAATAATGACATTTAGTGAAATGGGTGGAAAAAATGAATGCATTATTCTCCATAATAAAGATGCCATATTACTGCATAGAGATGGAAAATGGGATTGGATGCTTACCTTGAAGGAAAAGAATTCAACCTTGAAGTAACTCAATATTTACAGTTCAAGGTTAATCTATGCACTAAATGCATGTTCCTCTTGACAAATATCAATGCCATTATCCTCCACTAGTTATGATGCCAATGCCGTGCCGTAGTTCTTACCATAGAAGGGGGAATAGCTTATCTTTAAACATCAAGTCACTTGACACTTCCATTGTCAACTTGTTTATGCACCTGTTCTTGATCTTTTGCTTTTTCTGCTACTCTTTTCATTTCTATCCCTAGCTGCTTGCAATTTTCCTCATGTGCTTTGTTGAACAATTTAACAAAATTGAGCAGCGTTGAAACAACTGCAGATTTATAATTTTTACAGATATAAGGTATCAAGTAAATACAGTGAAAACGACTGGACATGGCAAATTCACAAATTAGGAACTGAACTTTAATCTGCACTGAAACAAAAGATGTTTTGGGTTTTGAGCAAATCCAGCACACACAATGTTTGGAGGGGGTCAAGAGGCCAGTGAGGAACAGTAGAAAGGTAATTCTGATGTTTTCAAAAAGAGACATTCATATGTCAACATAACAGCGGTTGACTCGCATACAATTCTAATATAGACAAGTATATTTGCAACCTCAATAATCCCCTTCGATTAGCATGCTATTACTGAAGATCAAAAGGCTAATGCCTCTCAAATAGTTAATAATGAACAATAAAAGTAATTTAACCTCCATCCTGTAATAAAGACACGAAGCAAGTAATTTACACTGGAAAAACAAGGCTTTGTATTAGTTGGAGTAACCTGTGCTCAATAAAACCAAGCATAGATATCACGTTTTTTCTTTCTACTAGCATCTTAGGTACTTCAACCATAAAGAAATCAGCTGCTTGGCTTGTTTTTATACTCTTTTGTTACCAATGACATCGTTTATGTTGACAGAAGCACACTTCAATATTAAATTCATAGAGAACACATAACCTTGTGGGAAAATCTGTATATTTGGGAAGTAGAATATTGAGTAATGAAACCATGTAAATTAGGAGTGATTGGTGGAGAGGAATTTTGTATAGCTGTAACTGTGTAGAGGAGCAGATTTGGTGTAAAATCTTATTCCTAGGATTAAGGATATAATTGTGTACAGTTTCCTAATGTAGGCAGAAACCCTTTTGTATATATTCTTTTATGATCAATGAAATATGTATTCCCCTCACTTATTATTTTTCAAGTTGGTATCAAAGCTTTTTTGCCTGATTTTTTTTCTGTTTCTTCCCTGTCATTTTTTTACATCGTCCCCCGTCCCTTCATCATGTCTGAAATATCATCAGACTCTACCATTAATCCTCAAACTACTGCCTCTTCATCCCAAAACAGAGTCGAATCCTTGAAAACTGGGGTTGATTCTCACTCAATTCAGATT
>CATIWO010347200.1:0-14846 GCA_949673435.1 Macaranga tanarius | reverse complement strand
AGTTTCTGTTTCTATATGATTTATATAATTGTTGTTTTACATGGTTGTGATTATGAAATGAGATGTGAATATTTATTTAAGTAATATGAATACATGAGTTGTGAATTCATAAGATGAGATATGATTATTAATTAATATGGTGGTGATATGTATGAGCAAGTGGTATACTTTGAGTATATATATGGTATATGTGGAGTTTATAAATTGGTATATATTTGGTTTATGATTGGTATATATTCGGTTTATGGTTGGTATATATTTGGTGTATATATTGGGAATATGTTTGGTATATTTTGTGTATACATTTAGTATGTGTTTGAATTGAGGTATGATTCATGTTGAACTTAATATATATATATATATATATCACTTAATTAATTCTTAAGAAGTGGTATATATATTGTTATATTAATAATTACTTATTCAATTGCAAGCTCACCCCTTTGCAACTATTTTTCAGGAAATAGTTAGTAAGAGCTTGACGCGTGATTTGCTGGTGACTTCCGGAGGCCGAGGTGTACTTGGTGAACCATCCTTCATCCTCATTTGTCATGCATCATCTTGCATTTGGTATTGATGCCATTTATAAATTGTCCATATGTAATTTTTGAGTTGTGAATGTTTTACGCAATGTATATGAGAGCATTGGATTGTGAAGTTTATATTGGAAATTCACTTTGAGTGTATATATGAGTTTGAGATATTGGATTTTGTGTATAAGAATTATGAAGTATATATATATGGTTAGGTAATATAAATGTTGAAATTGCACTAGGTGATGTGCACTGGAACAATGTCTTATGATGTCTATATATATATACATGAATTGAGAAATTCTTGCAGATATTGTGATTATGTTAAATGTATGCATATTATTTAATAGCGTAGTTGGTACATATATATGTGTATGTGATAAGCAAGCACTATGTTGTGTATACATATAAGTATGGATTATGGAGTTGTGTATATGAAAGTGTTGATTGTAAAGAGATTGAATATGTGTTTTGACATCACAACCTATTTTAAGGGAATTTTAGTCAACTCATATAGATGAATTCAGCCTATATGTCTTGATGAAAGTTGTAGTCCTCTGAGTTAGCTTTCCGTAGCTTTTTGAATCACTCAAATCCGAGTTCTGTAGAGGGAGTTATGGTCGATAGAGTGTGACATGGTTCGTAAGCCATGCTCGCAGGCCTTCAGACACGGCCGTGTGCCTAGGTAGCCCAGTCGTGCGGTCACAGAGGTGTGGAATCCGAGCTCTCAGGCAATGGCGCACGGCTGTGTGCTTTCCTCGCACGGCCATGCGTGGCCTATTTTTAGAATTTTAGTATTTTGACCATAATTTGAGTTATAGAACTCCAAATGATGGTTTAAATATATGAAAACCTTAAAGAGTCCTTTACAACTTTTATGTTTTAATAATTTCCAAAATCCACCTCTAAAATAGTAAAAAATGGCCAGACATTTTATTGCTCTCACTAATTTACAATTGGCCATGTATGACCTTTAAGTGTTCAAAACTTCATAACTAATTATGTACATTTCCAAATTATGTGATTCAAGTTGGAAATGAAACTAGACTCATAAATAAAGAGTTTTTAATGGTTTACAAATGCATTTTTCAACTCAAATTTATATATGGTTATAAAAGTTTATACTCTGTTGGTTTTAAGCTACATTCGCATAAGTATGTGTTTTGTGGTTGAGTTTGATGTTTTTATGCATTGCATACTTATGTGATTTGTGTGATGAGTATGAAGTTGCATGGCATATGGTTGTGTTCTTGAAAGAATTTATTTTTTTCTAATTGGAACACGTGTTGTGACGGGTTTGAGGCCACGTGTTGTGGGTCTCACATTAGAACTCCTTTAAGCTTGAATGTGTAGGACTAAGTGACAAGCTCCAATGGATACCAATGGTGGATGTGGACTTGTACAACTCTTGTACAACAATAGCCTTTATCTTGAAAGTCATAATAATTTTGAAAATTTCTATTCTCTACACTAAGAAGAAGAAGGAAGAAGATGATATTAACCCTTTTTTCTCTTTTATAAGAATATTAAAATGTCTCTCAAATGTACATTAGTATGGTGTCTCTACACCACCTACTAACTTAAACACATCCATTTGATAATAGCTTAAGTGTCTCACACTCAATCTACATGCACACTTAAGCTACATGCATATGATAGTTTAAGTATCTCACACTCTAACTATATGCATAGATAGCTTTATGCCATAAGTGGGATTAGTTTGGTTACAAGGATAACTTTAGCCTTTGACTTCATTAACCCGTAATGAGCTGGGCTAAGGTTATAGGCTTGTTTAACACTTAAACAAGGCCCATACCAAACTAAATAAGACATTTCATGGGCCCTTTTAAACTCTTTAAATAAAGCCCAACTTTAATCCACTATTAATAATACATATGGTCCATCTCATGGCCCATATCCATACTATCATTTGTAGGTAAATATTAATTTAGTCATTGAACTTAATATCACATATTAAATCAAGTCTAAATTAATATTTATTTAATTACAATTAGTCCCAACTTTTGAATTTAGATTTCTGGATATGCTAGATCCCTGCATGTTCACAAATTCAAATTAATTAATTAATTAATTAAACTCTTTAATTAATAATTAAATCAATAATTATCTTCATCGATACAACTTTTATGTGTGTGACTTACTAGGTTTAAGTCTAATTGGTAATGGAAAATAATATTAACACTTAATATTATAGAATCACCTTTTCATACTAAATGTGAAAATTTCAATTAATCATATTTAGTTCCCATAAGTCTTGAGTGACCCCTAACATAGATATCACGACTACCCAATTAGAAATGAATGCTATATGTAGATCTACAAGAACTATATAACATAATTATCATGCACTAAATGTCCCTTCATTATAAGATCTCGATATCGGCTAGAGTCACGGTTTAGTCAAACTCTAATTGCTTCAATCATATGACCTTATCTTCAGTTCAATTCTCAATAACATGACTACTACTAAAAAAAATTTTCTAGCACCGAAACTCTTTTTGGGCAAGTCGAGTTTGACCTGGCCAGGTACATATTCATTAAGAATAACTTGATAGCATATGATCTTATCCCGATTCACTCCATCTAATGAATTCCATCTTGGCTGGTCACTCATCCCTACATATAACCAACTAGAGCCACCACACGCCATATACCCATACGTGGCTAGCACATGTATGTAAGCGGTAACAAACTCTAACCAACCATATATGGATGACCGTATCACCTCAGGTCAAAGGACTATATGTACCATTATGTCCAAAATTGTGATTGTTAACAAAAGTGAATTTCCATGCAATTACATATCTTACGCCATAGTTCGATCCACCCATCACATGAGTATCCACATATCTATTCTGATATCTCATATCAAGAATCATAAGACTCACTATCCCCCATTATCGATATCACATACCGATCAAGGAAAATAGACAGAGGTGATAGTCTAGGGATTAATACTACCCTTATATTAATCCAACAACTATGAACATTTATTGCATATGTACCAAATGAGTTTGTCACTCATATGATCAAATCTTGATAATAAACGCATTCAACATAATACTAAAGGGTAAATATTCAAATAAACTTAACATTTAATTTAAATGAATATTTTATTACCATAGGGATAAAAGTATAATGTCAACATACAAGAATGGCCCTAGGGCATATCTATACTAACAATAAGTTTAGTTATAATGCATACACAGCCCCCTGAACTTGCCTAAAATATAATTTTTAAACCTCTATTATCACATTAGCGAATCATCATATGATAAGTATAGGTGTTTAACTGACCAAAATCTGCAAGTAGAGATGTTAAACTGACAAAAAGTGGCAAGTACAGGGGGTGGTAGAAATATTATATCATTAAATTAGTGTATTTTAGGCAAAAAGTGGCAAGTTCAGGTGTTGAAATGGTAAAATCATAAGTTGAGGTGCCAAAGTAAAAAAAGCTGGAAAGTTCAGGGGGCTGGGTTTGTATTAAGCTATAAGTTTATTTATATAACTTGTGATTGTGTTTAATCTTCAGATTTATTATAAGAATTAATGTTAGTTAAGATACAGAGCAAAGAGATATAGGTAATAAGGATGAAAGAAGAAATGGAATAACAAAAGATTCTACCTATTTGTCAACATAAGTAATGAATATTGAAGTTATTAAAATTATGATCTTGAGGTTTAGAGATTGAGAAATTAATTATCTTGAGATATAATCATGAAGTTAGCAATAACCACTATTAGTAAGAAATATATATGCTGCTAGTACGAGAATTAAACAAGGAAATTATTAAATTGAGTAGTGATGTAAAGAATTCTGAAAAATGAAATTGTGGTTGTAATGAGAAGGATAAAGATTATAGTAAAGTGATTCTCTTAGTAATATTATGGCAAGTGTCCATCGAATTTCGAGGATAAAATTCTTATTAGAGGGAAAGAATTACAACATTTGTGACCTTGGGATAAATAGTCGGTATTATTAAATAATAATATTTAATTTTAAATTGTTAGAATAAATCAATTTAAGGACTAAATTGATAAGAGGATAAGATTCAATTAAACTAAAAAAAATTAAGGAGGGACTAAAGAAGAAGGAGCAAGGAGTTTAATGACTAAAGTAAATAATAATAATAATAATAATTTATTATTAATAGCTTGGAGAAGGGGATTTGTTACAATGATAATAATACTAATAAAATTTTAACCTTGGGGAAGGGGATTTGCTATAGAAACAACAATTAAAAAAAAAAACTTTTTTCAATGTAGAGAAAGAATAAGGAAATGGGATGAAAAAAAAATTATCAAAAGAAGAAGAAGAAGAAGAAGAATGAAGGAGTTTTGACTGATAGAAAATTAATTGGATGAAAAGAAGATTGATCAAGAGATGTTTAGAGTTTGGATTTCTACAAATTTGTGAGTGAAATTCTATATTTTTTCTCTTTTAAATTTTTAAATTTTATTCTTGATTAATTATGGTTTGGATTCATTAATATATGATCAAGAATAATTAATTTGGTTTTGTTAGAATTTTTATATGAGCTACTTATTAATTTCTTTACTTGAGAATAATAAATTATGGAAAATTATCAAGTATTTATTCAAGTTAAAGTTTACAAATTATGTTAAGATTAAGTGTAGAACCTTTGGAATTTTTAATGATGGAATTGTTTGAATTTGGATGAATTTCTCTTTATAATTCCAATATCTACCTTGGTATTGGAAGTCACCAAATTACTCTCCTACAAGATTTGAAATTTATTTGTCATGAATTATATTTTTGATTTCTTTTTCTTAAAATTTAATTGATTATGAATGACTTTGGTTAAGACTTGATTTAAAAATTATATATGTAAGTTAAATAAGTTTTAAAAAATGTTTAACCCTCTAAAATTGAGATATGAATACCTGGAATAAATTAGAATGAAAAACAAGTTTTAAAATAGTGCAAAATAGAGTCTGGAATATTACAGGTGTCTCTGAGGATCACTCAAGCTATGCCTCAATAATGAGGAGGTGCCTCAGCACAGAGAAGGCGTCTCAGTGCCACAAAGGCGCCTCTGTGCCTTGCACCAGCAATCAAATAGTCTAAAATTTTAAAAACGAAAACGTAACTTTAATCAAAAATATGTATACACTTATATGAATACTTAATTTATTAAATACGACAAAAAGGGGTTTGAATAAGACTTATTTTTAGTAAAACATGTGTAGTTAAGTTCAAGGTATGCATATATGTATATACAAGCTTTATTAATTTAAGAAATGAGTTCATAACTTAAGAAATAGAGAAGTTAAAGCAAGAATGCTACAACATGCAAATTCTAAGTGAATACGAGAATTATTGAAGTCTTTGACATAGATGCTAAAGACACGAAATGTTCTAATTAAGTTAATTATGAGAATGCTTGTGGAAAATTATAATAAGAATGTTTAAATAGGAATGACATTGATGATTACAAAAAGTGTCAATTAAAGAACATTAGGGGAACGGATGTGAAAAGAAAGGTATGAGAAAATAAAAATAATACATGAATACACTAGAATTTTAAAGAATGATATAACATTGAACACTAGCACATATGGCATTAAGAGATAGTAAGCCTATGCTAGGGACATGGCGGGGTTGGTAGATGAGTATAGCTGATGTCTAGGGCTGGGTACAGATATTACTTTGTAGATGTAAGACTATTCCTAAGGTATATGTATAACCACTGTTTGGGGCCGAGTACATATTTTACCTAAGGTTTGGCATTCATGAGAAATTAATGGAAATGTAATTTGGCTCTGTGTGAGCACTATAAATATAATAAGGGCTTATTGTGACATTTACTTTGGGACATGCTGGCGCAACCTCTGGTGGCCATGTCAGCACACTATTGATGAATAATTGTGATAACCTTCGGTGTGGTAATAGTACTAGCCACATTGATATCTACTTGTACATATGGTGCAGTGTTCTGAAATTAATTCAAATAAATCTAAACATTATAGTGCTCTAAATGAAATTATAACATTTTCTAAAGTTTGATAAAACTCTGCGATGAGCCCCAAGGTATGAGTTTTGGCATGAAAATAAAATGCCAAGTGGTGAATACGACTGGGTCGTACGATAAATAGTATAAGGTATATGATGATGAAGAAAGTTTTTGTGAAATAAAATATTTAAGCCTCTGTTAAATTATGTCAATCTTGGAGAATCTTATAATAGTTTACAACCTTGCTAGAGCAATACAAGTTATATAACACAAAAACAATAAGTGAATATTTTTACGAACTCCAATTTTATTCCACAGCTCAAAAGTGTGGTACTAGAAAGTTATTCGAATATTTAAAATTTAAATGTTAACTTCAAATGATCGAGTTATTTAAAATGTTTATTCTAGTGACATGATAAAAGGATAATGCTAAGTGTTTTTTAACATACAATAGTGCGTGTAAATCTTTCTCGAGTATACTATTAAATTTCAAATTTTTTATTCACGTGATTTGTTTATTGGGGTTCTAAAGTGATGTTAATCTTTGAATAATCCCTATTTGTACTGTGTATCACTTACTGAGTATTTTCTCTCAGAAATATTTACCACTCTTTTTTATAAATTTTTTCAGAGTAACAGGTTATTGTAAGTAGTTGTCTGAAAGATAACTTGGTGAATAGTAGGTGAAGCAAGCATAACATAGAGCATCAAAAGTAATATTCTGTTAGAATATTTGGTAATAGATATGTTATAGGTTTGAGCGGTTTGTGTTCAATAGTTTATAATGTGAAACTTATGTATAATTATGAAGGATAATTCTGGAGTAATTATTTTACATTAGTTATATATGTAAGTGATGTGTGGTTGTATGTTGGAGTTATAAGAGTCAAAGAGGAATGTACAAGGTTGAAGTGATACTTGGCCTCAACAGTGCTTAAGTTAGGTAGGTCGAGGGTACGACCTTCTGATAAGAGCATTGGTAGGGTTGGGTGTTACAATTTTTGGTATAAGAGCTTAGGCTAAAGAGCCTAGGTTGATGGAATTCTAAAGATTTTGGAGTTGCAAGTGGTGATTTGTATCTAATGGTGTTGTATATAAAGATCGAGATGTTAATAAAGATAATTAGCAGGAATATAAAACATAAGATCGAAGAAATAATTAGAGATCAAATAATGTTTGAGTACTCAATAATTTGAGGATTAAAGATTTGATATAATTTATATTCATTTCCAAACTTAAATATTAAACTTTCCAACTACCCTTTTACTTTGAAAAGTAAAGGGTCTATGCCAACCCCAAGTTCACTTATTATGTTCAATCATGAAGTTACGTATAGTTGTAACTTAGTCACACTTATCTTGTAGAAACTGGTTTCGTTTAACTCATTTTGGGTTGACTTAAGTGATTTAACTATTTATATGAGTGTTGACATACTTCTGGTTGAGGTTAGGTTGTAAAATTTTAAGTTTAAGACCAATTTATCATAGGCACTAGCCACAGAGGCACCTCCTCAGTACTAAGGCGCCTCCTTAGCACATTGAGGCTCTACCTGGTCGATCAGGCGTCGCCTGTTTGACCCGCAAAGGCATTCTACACCCAAAATAATCAAATTTTAACACATAATCAACATATTATCAACTAAAACATTTCAGAATTCATTCCTGCATAATTGTCCTTAATGTGGTATGATAATTCCACTTACTTTATGGCATTACTACATTAAGCTCCTTTTTCTTAGCTTTAAAGAGTAAAGTTATTCCACTTGCTACAATTAACAGTTCTAGTTCATGCAAATTTCATTTTTAAAAGAGAGATTTCATAATTAAGAATGCAAATTCTAATACATGTTTAGCTTCAATTTGATGCATTTTTCATGCTTAACAATTATACTATTAGAATTCAAATTTAAAAATTCAACTTCAATTAAAATAATATTTCAAGAATAAAAAATTTAATTCATAAGAAGAAAAAGTTTGTAGAAGTTTCAATTACTAATTTGTAGGATTTCAAATCCAATTCCAAAGCCAATGTCAGCTTCTTCTTCTTCTCCTTCCTTTTCTTCTTCTTCCTCTTCTTCCTCCTCCCACATTTTTTTCTTCTTTCTTTATTTTTTTTTACTATTGCAACTCCTTCTCCCAAGTTCGTAATATTTCTTTTTAGTCTTTAAACTTTTTATCTCTTCCTCTTTAGTCCTTCCTAACTTTAATTTAATTCAATCTTGCCCTTTATTTTTTCAATTTAATCCTTTAATTAAATTATTTTTCACTAAAATAAATAATAAATATTATTACTTAATCACACTAACTAGTTATCTTGAAGTCACATATGTTACAAGTTTTCCCCTCTAACAAGAATTTCATCCTCGAAATTCATTAAACATTTGCTATGCTATCACTAAAAATCTCCTTACTTTAATCTTTATCCTTCTCTCCTCTAATCATTACAACCACAACTCCATTCTTTATAATTCATTACATCACTACTCAATTTAACAATTTTCTCATTTAATTCTAGTATTAGCAATGTACATGTTTCTTGCTCATAGCAATTATTACTGAATTAATGATTTTATCTTAAGAAATCAATTTTTTAATTCATAAACCTTAAGATCATAATTTTAATAACTTCAATATTCACTGCTTATGTAAATAAATAAGCAGAATCTCTTATTATTTTGTTTCTTCTTTCATCCCTATTACATGTATCTCTTAGCTCCATGTCTCACTTAAGACTATTTCTTATAGTAATTTTTAAGATTAATCATAAATACAATTAACATAAATAAACTTATAACACTATATTTATCTTATCTGCTAAGGAGTCTACCTTACAGATTAACTATACTTTATTTTGCATCAGAGATATTTGCTCTAGGAAGAATATTAGATGCTTTTGGTGTAATTGATTAGGGCACTATGCCCGAGATTATACTCGAGCGATGCAAGAGGAAAGATCCGAACAAGGATCATATGAGCCCCGAAATATAACAACTATTGGTGGTCAAGGTGAAGCTGTTGGAATGTTTAGGACTTTGCAAAATAGGCCAAGAGAGTTTGATAATTTTGGTGAAAATGTGCAGCAAGCTAGAATGTTTGTAGCAACTGAGTAGTAAGAGGCAAATAACCCTGATGCAAAATGAAGTATAGTTAATCTATAAGGTAGACTTCTTAGCAGATAAAATAATCATAGTGTTATAAGTTTATTTATGTTAATTGTATTTGTGATTAATCTTAAGAATTGCTATAAGAAATAGTCTTAAGTGAGACATGGAGCAAGGAAATACATGTAATAGGGATCAAAGAAGAAACGAAATAATAAGAGATTCTTCTTATTTATTTACATAAGCAGTGAATATAAAAGTTATTAAAATTGTGATCTTAAGTTTTATGAATTAAGAAATTGATTACCTTAAGATAAAATCATTAATTCAGCAATAATTGCTATGAGCAAGAAACATGTATGTTGCTAATACTAGAATTAAATGAGAAAATTATTAAATTGAGTGGTGATGTAATAAATTATAAAGAATGGAGTTGTGGTTGTAATTATTAGAGGAGAGAAGGATAAAGATTGAAGCAAGGAGATTTTTAGCAATAGCATAGTAAGTGTTTAATGAATTTCAAGGATAAAATTCTTGTTAGAAGGGAAGAATTGTAATATCCGTGGCCTCAAGATGACTAGTTGATATAATTAAGTAATAATATTATTATTTATTTTGGTAGAAAATAATTTAATTAAAGGATTAAATTGAAAAAATAAAGGGCAAGATTGAATTAAATTAAAGAAAAGTTAAGAAGGACTAAAGAGGAAGAGATGAGAAGTTTATGGATTAAAAAGAAATATTATAAACTTAAGAGAAAGGAGTTGTAACAGTAAAAAAAAGAGAAAGAAATAAGAAAAAAATGTGAGGGGAGGAAGAAGAGGAAAAAAAAGGAGAAAAAAGAAGAAAGAGCTGACATTGGCATTAGAATTGGGTTTGAAATCCTACAAATTAGTGAGCGAAACTTCTACAAAATTTTTCTTCTTATGAATCAAATTTTCTATTCTTGAAATATTATTTTGGTTGATGTTAATTTTTAAATTTGAATTCTATAGCAGAATGTTTAAGCATGAAAAATGCATCAAATTGAAGCTAAACATGTATTAGAATGGATTCTGAAATGTTTTAGTTGATAATATGTTGATTATATATTAAAATTTGATTATTTCAAGTGCAGAATGCCTCTGCAGGTCGAACAGACGATGCCTCAATAGCACTGCTCAGTGCCACTAAGGAGGCGCCTCAGTATTGAGATGCACCTCTGTAGCTAGTGCCTGCGATAAATTGGCCTTAAACTTAAAATTTTACAACTTGACCTCAACCAAAAGCATGTCAACACCCATATAAACACTTAAATCACTTAAATCGACCCAAAATGAGTTAAATGGAGCCAGTTTTTACAAGATAAGTGTAACTAAGTTACAACTATACGTAACTACGTGATTGAACATAATAAGTGAACTTGGGGTTGGTGTAGACCCTTTACTTTTCAAAGTAAAAGGGTAGTTGAAAATTTTAATAGATAAGTTTAGAAATGAATGCAAATTATATCGAATATTAAATAACAAAAATATTGTAAGGTTGAAGATTACAAGTTTATTCATTCATAAAGCATGACAACATCCTAGAAACTTCTAAGTCTCTGATATAGAGACTAAAGATATGAAATATTCTAAGTAAAATAATTATGAAAATGCTTTTGGAAAATTGCAATAAAGATGTTCAAATAAGAATGGCATTGATGATTTACAAAATGACATTTGAAGAATGTTACGGGAAACAAATATGAAAAGAAAGACATGAAAAAATAAAAAATTACAATACACAAATACACAAGAACTATTAAAGAATAATATAACAATGAGCACAAACACATATGGCACTAAAAGATAGTCAGTCCATGTCGGATTGGTAGATGAGTACAACTGATACCTAGGGCCGAGTACACATCTTATCTTATAGATGTAAGACCATTCCTAGGATATATGTATAGCCGTTGCCTGAGGCCGGAAACATATTTTACCAAAGGTTTGGCATTCGTAAGAAATTGATGGAAATGTAATTTGGCTTTGTGTGAGCAATGTGATTACTATAAGGCCTTATTGTTACATTTAATTTGGGATGTGCTAGAGCAACCTCTAGTGGCCAAGTCAACACACTATTGAATAATTATGATAACCTTCGGTGTGGTGATAGTACTAGCCACACTGATATCTACTTGTGTATATGGTGCAGTGCTCTGAAATTAATGCAAATACATTTAAATATTGTGGTCTCTAGATGAATTTACAATATCTCTTAAAGTTGATTAAACACTATGATGAGCACCAAAGTATGAGTTTTGGCATGAAAGTAAGATGCCAAGTAAGAAAATACGACTGGGTCGTACGAGAGTGAATGGATAACAAGCCCTTGTAAAATTAATTTTTAGAAAATTTGAAATCTTGATTATCAAATTTATAGTATAAACTCTTATTTGTTGCTTTTGATATTAATAAATTCTAGATTTGAGCATGTTTGAAAATGTAATTCAATGGCTTTATAAGTTGAGTTTGAATTTACTAAAAATTAGCTACTTGTATTGTATTTTATAAATGATAATTTTGTGAAGTAAAATGCAATATTCTAGCCTTCAAATTGTGCTAAAATTTTCAAGGTTGAACATTGAGCTTGAATTTAATTGTTTAGCACAAACTTGGGCAACCTTAAAATTGTTGAACGATTATTGTTTACACTTATTATTATGGGGAAACTTTGATATAATGTTATTTCAATGTAAAAAGGGAATTTTTATAATGTCTTTAAGCAAAGTATTTTAGCATGAGAAATTCAAGTCTCATTACATGAAAAGTAATAAGTGAATATTTTACAAACATAAATGCTTGGTCCACAACTCAAAAGCATGGTATCGAAAAGTTACTTGATTATTTGAGATTTTAATAGTTTACCGATGAGACTTGTTATTGGAAATTCTAATGTTCTATTATTCTTGAATAGTCCCTATTTGTATTCTATTTCACTAACTGAGTATTTTCTTGAGGAAATACTCACCACTCCATTTTATAAAATCTTTTAGAGTATCGAAGTTTTGTAAGTAGTTGTTTAGAAGATAATCAGGCATATAGTAAGTGAAGCAGATACAGAAGAGAACCTAAAGAGTAATGCTTTGTAGATTAATTGGTAATAAATAGTATTATAAGTTTGAATTGATTGTATTCAATAGTTGTAATGTGAAAATTATGTATAGTTTCGAAAGTTTATTGGTTGTGATTATTTTACAATAGATATATGTGTAAGAAATGTATATTTATATGTTTTAAGTTGTTATTGAGTTAAAGTAAATGAAATGTTCAAGATAGAAGTAATATTTAGCTACAACAGTGCTCAAGTTAGGTAGGTCAAGGTATGACTTTCTAATAAGAGTGTTAGTGCAATTTTTTAGTTGAACCGGATTTGGGAGCGTGCCAGGAAAGACTAATTTCCTAAATTGATAATTACTGACTTATTTCAAACAATTGCGGATTTCCAAACGCCTTTATCATAATTTTTTGAGTTCCAAGGGATTTGAAATTTGTATTTAATTGTGAACAGTAAATTGTTTAGCTAAAGGTAATAATAAATAGCTGAAGGTAATGAAATATAAGCTTAGGGAAATGTAAATTGAAAATTGCATTCAAAGAATAGAAAGTACAAAGTTTGCTAGAATGAAAGCGTAAAATTGCTAAAAGCTAGAGGAAATGGCTATTAAGAAATTCCTAAAAATTGATATTTGGATTGGTTATTTTGTTAATTGTTGATTGTGTTGATAATTGTCTTGGTTGATGATTGATTGTCTCCATGCTGCTGCTTTCCTTCTTTTTATAGTGAATTTCCATTAATTTCATCCATTAAATGCTGTCATTAATCTTCACCTTGCCGCTTACTTCTCTCACAGGTTACTCAACTTCATCTTCAAGAACATGTATTTCCAAAATTTTCTTCAACTTAATCCCTAAGTTTTCAGCTCCAGATAATTCTAGAGGCTTCTTTTCTTAACAACTTCAAGTCTTCACTTAATTCTTCAACTTGCTACAGAAGCAAAACCTTCCTTCAATTTGTCCATAATTACCTACATTGATTTCTTGTAACCTGCGTCCTTTGTGCTGCTCCTATCAGCTCTTCAATCCACTGTTACCTTCTGGTTACCTCTAGAATTTTCTTCAACCAACACAGTGAATTCTTCACCAAGTAAATGTAATTGGGCTGGACTTAATGTAATAGACTCACTTTGGGCCTAAAATTTAATTTTGGACCTAAAAATTAATATTGGGTACAAACAACGAGTATTGGTGTGGTCAGGTGTTACAGGATGTAATTGGGTTTTGTCATTAATAATAATAATGGTACTATAAAATGATAAAATATACAAAATGCAACAAGTTTTTTTAATTAAAATAATAAATTAAACTAAAAAATTTTATGAAAAAATTTAATAAAGAGAAGTTTATTTTATTTTCTATCATTAATAAAAATCTAGTTTGATTTGAAATAAACCAATTCCAAGTTATTTGGAAGTAATTAACGGGTTTTTAAAGGACTATATAAGGTCCCTCCATACCTCAAAAAAGTTAACTAGTTATTTTTCAAAGTGTTTAGTAGTTCCATCTCACTTAAATTTTATGAGTTTTGCTTGCCATATATGCATTGATTTTCTATATTTTTTTGGATTAAAATAAATAAATAAAGATAGTTTTTAGACTAAATGAAAAAATAATTATGTTCATTTAAGTGGAATAAGTTGATGAATATATTAGAAATAAGGATTAAGATTAAGTCCTTCTTATGTTAACTGCTTCATGATTAAAATTTAGAAACACGTGATTTTGTGGGGTTTTGTAATTTTGTTGAGGTGTCCAAAAGGATAAGTCCTTATCCAAACATATGATATGATATTGGAATTGAGCAAAGGAAAAATGATGGAAAAATGACTAATAATCTTTTGCCACTCGCTACCAAATCGATGTGGATGAGCCTTTCTTCTTAGATAAGGAACATAGGCATCACTTCACTTTTTTGACAATATTTGCTTTTCTTCTTTTAATTTCAAAACAGAAAGTAAGCCCAAAAGCATGTTTTTATGAGAAAACTTTCCAATTTTAAACCACTATGCTTATGACTACATGTGGATGAATTTTTTTATTCATTTATTTCTTTTTTGTGGACAAAGAGAAGTCTTGAGATTTTGCCACTGTGGTTTGATGCTTTATCTTGGATATATATATATATATATATATATAT
>CATIWO010347193.1:0-15765 GCA_949673435.1 Macaranga tanarius | reverse complement strand
ATCTAGGCAAGAAGGTGACTTGGTGGGAGCTTGGTGTTTCAAGCTAGAGGTCACACACTTGGGTGACTAGGGCATGTGATTCAAGAGTTGAATCTTCTACACAAAGCTTGGAGAAACTATTGTGGTCTTCTTCAAACACTTGAAGTTTGTAAGTTGTTATTGAACTTAAACTTCGAAGTGGTTGTGTATACATGCTTGTGTGTTTGATTTAGCTATGTGTTAATTGCAAATTAGATCTTGTGGATTGGAATTCTTCATTTGATGAAGGGTTGTGTAAGTGAAATTTTTGAAATTTCACCCATTTAGGCATAATGCTTCTGCTGCACTTATGTTGCATAATCGTTTCCTTTCAGTACAACAGTAGCAGCATAGCTGCAGATCGATGACTACAGGGGCTTAAGGGGATGGCGGCGTCGGCAGCAGTAGCAGATTATTGACGATAGCTACTCCTTCTGACAATGGCGGCAATTGCTCCTTTAGGTAGCAGCGGCAACAGCGGTGGGAGGAGGTGGCCATATCTGTAAAAAAATTTGAAAAATAAAAGACAGAAATGAAAAAAATGGAGTGAAAAGAAGAAGGGGAGAGATGAGTATAGAGTACGAAGAAGAAGAAAAAGAAAGGGAGGAAAAGAAAAATTAGAATATGAGGGAAAATTTTAGGTTATAGAGACGAAACAAGAAGAGGCAAAAGGAAGATAGGTGGAAAGGGCAAATATTAATGGGAGGGAAAATTATCGATGAATTTTATGTCACTAATTAGTGATGTGATAGTTTTCGTCGGTAATAAAATTATTCATATAATATCAAAAATTAATATTTTTTTAATAATATTAACCAATTAGTAACTAATTTTTATATCCATCACTAATTACCGATAAATTTTTATATCCGTCGCTAAATTAGCTACGGATTTTCTTATTTATCACTAAATTAAATCCTACTTTTATCCGTCGCTAATTTAGTGATAGATTAACGACGGATATCAAAATCTGTCGCTAATCCGTCGATAATCAGGTGCCAATTTTTTGCACAAAATTTTTAGTAGACTTTACCGACAGAAATTTTTATCTGTCGGTAATTAGCGATGGAAAATTTTTCATCACTAATATCCATCGATAAATCATTACATTCTAGTAGTGAAAGCTCAGCTCCTACTAACAGGCACCCATTAAGCAATCTCTAAATGAACACTTTCACCTTTAGAGGGATTGACATCTTCTAAGGCCATTTTAAATTCAGTGGTACAAAAGGTGAAGGGCCTCATACCAATGAACGGCTTATCACATTGCAATGTGATAAGCTGTTTTAACCGAATAGAAACCTATCCTATAGACATAATCTTTAAGGTGTCTCCAACTCAAAGGAATAAATAAAATATGTCTATCCTCAGAAAGTGGAATAGCTCTTCTATGAGCTCTCTAATCTAACACTTATGATTCTTATGCATCAACAAACTCACTTTGCATTCAATATCCACTTCCAAGGAGGGCGGCAAGGGCCGAAATTCACTTGATCAAGCAACCAACTATCTAACCAAATATGAATGCTTTCCCCATCTCCCACTCTGCATCTTAACTTTTTCTATAACAAATTCTTAACCTCTCTAATACTGCTCTAAAAGTATTTTATGGCCTTCATAATAGATTTTCTTGGATAATTTTGAGCCTTCAAGGTGTGAGCTAATAATGAATCAGGTACTGCGATCAATTTTTACCCTTGTTTACTTAGCATCGTTGCATTAAAGGCTTGAATATTTTGAAATGCCAAACATCCGTCTGCTTTGGCCCTACAGAGTTTATCCTAAGAACACTAATAAATCTTCCACTCATCCTTTCTCTGTCTCCACCAAAAATTTGCTAGTATGGAATTAATCTCATTGCACACTAGAAAAAGGAGCTTGAAGCAACTCATAAGGTAAACTAGAATTGCTTGAGCTACTACTTTAATGAGAACTTCTTTTTCAACGATTAATAGAAATTGTAATTCCTTTCAATTTGCTAACTTCATTCTGATTTGATCAACCACATCTTTGAATAGTAGCTTCTTGGATCTTGTTATGGTTGTTGGCAATCCTAAATACTTCTCATGTTTATCATCCTATTTTACACTAAGATAACTTTGCAAAGAATTATAAGTATCAGTAGAAATATTTTTACTAAAAGATATTTCGGATTTGTCATAGTTGATTTTTTGCCCTAAAGCCTACACATAACAAGCCAAAATATCTTTAATCGCTTCAAGCTCAACTACAGCAGCTCTGCCAAAAATGATACTATTATGTGCAAAAAATAAGTGAGAGGCGAAAGGTGCCAAACGACAAATCTTATAGCCATGCAACTGATTATGATCCTTTACTTTTCTAATTAAACTAAAAAAAGCTTTAGCACATAAGAGGAAAAGATAAGGAGATATAGGATCCCCTTGGCGCAACCCTCTAGATAAAAGGTGTGTCCCGGATAGCCATTGATCCAAATAGAATATGAAACAGTTGAAACACAATTCGTAATCAGTCTAATCCAATTAGGAGGAAAATTCATTTTTTCCATAATTCGTTCTAGAAAATTCCATTATACTATATCGTAAGCTTTACTCATATCCAATTTAAGAGCAATAAAAACCTTTAGTACCCTAGTTTTTCAATTTTATAGAATGAAAAATTTCTAAAGCCAAGAGGGCATTATCTAAAATTTGCCTGCCTGGTACAAAAGTAGACTGTATCAATTTTGCTTACCTAGTACAAGAGGGCATTATCTATTATTGAGTTTTATATATATTTGTTATATCAATTTTTTATTATTATAAATTTATAAAATAAATTTTAAAAGTGCAATTTATAGCATATTATTATTAATTAATAATTAAATTATATTGATAAAAGTAAAAAAATTTTATAATTTGTGACAGATTTATAATGAAAAATCCGTCATTAAATTAGTGATGGACAATCTGTCACTAATCCGTTACTAATTCAGTGATGGATTAGAAAATCCATCACTCATTTTAGTGATGGATTAAGAAATCCATCACTAATCCGTTGCTAAAATTAGTATCGAGTTTTTCAATCTGTTACTAAACTTACCGACCATAGTATATTGACGACAAAAAACTAATATGTCTCATATTAGATTATTCATACTCTTATAATCTTAATTTATTAATAATTTTTAAATTTTAACTATAAATAATAAAATAAAATAATTAATATTTGAAAAAATATTATAAATATTATATTTTAAATCATAAAATTTTAAAAATTAATTAAGTAGTCAATAAAAATTATTTTTAAAGATGTCAATTTTATTTTATTATAAATCTACATTATTTTAGTCTATACATGTAGATAAAATATTTGAAATTAGATATGAATTTTTTTTTATATAGGTCAAATAAATTAGATATGAATTTTTTTTAATACAGGTCAAGTAAATTTATTGGCCAGATTAATTAATAGAGTAATTATATTGGTGGTTACTATACTTTGCTTTTATTTCATTTTGGTACCTAAACTTCAATTGATTTTATTTCAATCACATAGAGACAATTTTGGTATATGAACATGTTCGACCTTTTGCCAAAGACATCTTAGTGGATGAGTCCTTAAGAGTAGCTACATATTACCACAACCTTTACATATTACCATAGCTTTTAGATAGCACACTACATGTTCGACCTTTTGCCAAAAACACAACTACTGCATCAATCTTCACTTACAAATACAGATGAGCTTCATAACGTGGAACTGTCAGGGAGTAGGAAGTAAAACAACAGCAAGGGCTATCTCAGATTTGGTGTTTAGATACAAACCAAAAATTGTCTTCTTAATCGAGACCAAACAAAATCATCAGAAGATGGAGCAGCTTAGAGTTCGAAATGGTTTCTCTAATGGAACGTATGTAGAGCCTCAAGAGAGATCAGGGGGATTAGCTCTATGGTGGATCGAAGACTAGGACATCCAAATACTCAACAAAATGAGAAATTACATTGACTTCGAAGTCAAGGAAAACAACATTTGGCATTTTACTGGTTTTTATGGAGCCCCAAATAAGAGAGACAGGAAGGCTATTTTTGAAGAGATAAAAGCTCTATCAACTCAAATACAAACTCCATAGGTTATAGCCAGAGACTTCAACACATATGCAGACCAAAGCGAAAAAAGAGGGGGCTGCCAAATTAGCTGGCATCAAACTTCATAATTTAGGGATTTCCTGAATGACTGCTCACTCTCAGATCTGGGCTTCAAAGGACCGAGATTCACTTGGCACAACAAATAGATTAATGAAGCTACTATCATGGCAAGGCTAGATAGTGCTTTAGCTACAACAGATTGGAGACTTATATTTGAACATGCAATTATTATACATGAGTATATATTAGGATCTGATCTCAGACCACTAGTGATCTAACTAGAGAAGAGGCTAAAAAAGAGGAGACGCAGCTTTAAATATGAAATGAAATGGAGCAGAGAAGAAGATTGCAACTCATTAATACAACAAGAATGGGAAGCATACTCAAATATTGATGACAGAATGCAGATTCCAAAAAAGCTCCACAGATGTGCAACGACTTTAATGCAATGGAGTAAGGGAAAATTTGGAGACCCAAGGAGGAAAATACAAGAACTACGACAATAAATAAATAGCAAATACGAAGGGCCTTATGGCAATAAAGAAAGAGCAGAAGAATAAATAGCAAAGAAAGCATTGCAATAGATATAGGCTAGGGAAGAACTACACTGGAAACAGAGATCGAGATTAGATTGGCTACATGAGGAAGACAAAAATTCTAAATTCTTTCACCTAACAACAATCCATAGAAGGCAGAGAAACCAAATCCACCGCATCAAGAACAATAACAGGGAATGGGTGACAGATGAAAGCGCAATCAGATTCGAGCTACAACAATAGTACCAAGTACTTTTTTGAGCAGAGAATAACTAAGTTCATGAAGATGTCATTAAAAGTATCCCAAAGATGGTGACAGATCCGATAAATGAACACCTATTACAGCCTATATAAAAAGAAGAGATAAAGGCAGCAGTTTTCAATTTGAGGAAATTCAAAGCACTAGGACCAGATGGCTTCCTTGGGATCTTTTTTCAAGAAAATTGGGAGACTATTAAAGCAGACATCATCAAGATGGTCAGGGATTTTTACAGAACTGGGAATTTGAATTCGAGGTTGAATAAGACTATACTTATTTTAGTCCCAAAAATGAAAAACCCCAAGACATTTTCAGAATTTAAACTAATTAGCTGCTGTAATTTTGTGTATAAAATCATCTCAAAGACCAGGGCAGATAGATTGAAGAAATGGATGGACAAACTCATTTCCCCACTTTAGATAGCCTTTATTCAAAATCAAAGTATTCAGGAAAACATCATTATTGCCCATGAAGCTTTTCATGGTCTCAAAGGGCAGAAAAAGGGCTTCAAGTATAATATGGCTATCAAACTTGACATGGAGAAGGCATATGATATAGTCAATTAGGATGTTATGGAATTAGTATTGTAAAAGATAGGATTTAATCAACACTGGATTTGAATGGTGATTAACTGTGTAACCTCAGTGGAATACTCTATTGTTTACAATAGAGACATATTGAGAAGTTTCAAGCTAACACGGGGACTCCGGCAAGGTGACCCACTTTCTCCCCATTTATTTCTTTTCATCGCTGATATTCTGTCAAGAATGATGATTCGAGAGCACAGGATAGGTAATATCAGAGGATACAAAATCATAAGAAGAAGCCCAGCTCTAACTCATGTGCAATTTACGGATGATATACTACTGTTTAGTCAGGCTAATAAAAATAAAGCCATCGGTATACGCAAGGTGCTACATCTTTACTCTATGGCATTAGGTCAGAAAATAAATCATACTAAGTCTGAAATTCTTTTTAGCTCTAATACACCAATTCAGATGAAGCTACAAATTGGCACTCTTCTGAATATAGGCGAAATGGCTGCTCTATCAAAGTACTTGGGCATACCAGCAGAATGGGGTAGAACAATAACCCAACTATGTTCAATAATATGTGAAAGAGTCATGCAAAAAGTGTCTAATTGGAAGAACAAATTCCTCTCTCAAGCCGAAAAGGATGTTCTAATTAAAGCAGTCCTATAAGCTATACCAAGTTTCATTATGTCCGTCTTTAAAATCCCTCAAGCCATCATACACCGATTACAACAAATGGTGAACAACTTCTGGTGGACTCAAGATCTGGGTAATAGGAAGGTTCATTGGGTGGCATGGAGCACATTGACAGCGAAAAAGGCAGATGGAGGACTGGGATTTAGGGATTTAAATCCATTCAACATCGCTCTTCTAGTGAAACACAGTTGGTACATGGTAAAAAATCCCTAAACTCTTTATACTAAGCCCTTAGAGAGCATCTACTTCCCTCATTCCAACTTTGTAGATGCAAGAAAGGGATACAGACCTTCGTGGATATGGTCTAGTATACTTCAAAGATGCAATTTACTAATGGAAGGTAGCATATGGAATATTTATTCTAGTGCGAGAGTAGCTATCTAGCATGACAAATGGATCATAACTTTTCCAGGTTTTGTTTTACAAACAAGGGCTCCTATAGGCACATCTTACAGGTTGGTCAGAGATTTAATCACACCAAACTACAAAAGATGGAATTTAAATGTTCTTCTTAAGCTGTTTAGTCAGGAAGAGGCCAGAGCAATAGCAAAAATTCCCATCTCTACCAGGGAAGGGCAAGACATGATTGTGTGGCATTATAAAAAGAATGGGCAATATACTGTCCGATCGAGGTATCATCTGCTTAAAAGTCAGCTGGATATAAGTCACCGTAGAAACACTACCATGAATTCATAAACACCATCAACAGCCTTTTGGAAATTGAAATGGACTCTAGGAGTCCCAGCGAAGATAAAATTCTTCATATGGCGGTGTGTAAAGAACTCGCTTGCAATAAAGACTAATTTATTGAAGAGAGGCTGTTGTCCCAATAACTTCTACTATATTTGCCAAAATGCAGAAAAAACAGTCGAGCATGCTCTCTTTTTATGCCTAAAAGCCAAACATGTATGGTTCAGATTGCCATTATTGTACAAACCTCAAGATAAAGGTTTTCAATCATTCTCACATTGGTGGCAGAAAGCTCTGAATTTTTTCAGCAAAGAAGGGTCAACAAACCATATGGCTTTGATAGCTATTTCGTATTGGCAAATCTGGAAACACAAAAATCATAAATTGTTCAATCAGGAAGCCTATGATCCAATTTCAGCAATTGCAAAGATAATGGTGCAATGGCAAGAATACACGGAGGTAAATTACAAGACCTCTAATATAAGTAATGTCCAACCAATCCGAGCTCAAATGTGGGAAAGACCAGGCCAGGGGATATTAAAGATAAATTGTGATACAGCTTTTACAAGTGCAACTGATGAGGCACAATTAGCTATCATCATCAGGAACTATGAAGGAACAATGATGAAGACGGCTATGAGGAAAGTCACCTACACATTAGCTTTGGTAGCAGAAGCACTTGCCATAAGAGAAGTAGCTCGATATGCTAAGCAACAACACCTTCAAAACGTTATCATCGAATCAGATTCTCAAGTGGCTATAATAGAGGTCAACAACAGCACAGATGAAGTCTCTAAATGGGAGATTATGGCCATCATAGATGATATTAAGAGACTAAGGAGAACTATGAGCTCCATGAGCTTCGTGTATGCTAGAAGAAATCAGAATAAGGTAGCTCATTGGTTGTCTAAAAATATTTTTTCTTTTGATGCTGGAGACATTGAGAGCAATATTCCTATCCCTTTATGTACATTGCTCTACAATGATACTGTAAACTCAATCTATTAGTGAATGATAATTTCATTATGTTCAAAAAAAAAAAATTTTGGTATATGAAGATCTTTTTATTACATAAAGACAATTTTGGCAATGATTGTGTAATTCTAATTGACCCTGAATGAAGAAATTTTCATCCCTTAATTTTCTTCTATAATTCTTAGAGCAGAGCTCACGCCAATAATATCCTTATTTTACTCATTCAATGTAATGATTTTGCTTTTCTTTTGTAAAAATTAATCATATTTGATAGAATGATATACTCTCATATTTACATATGTTTAGCTCAATTTACCTATTGATAATAAAGATCTATGAACGACCAGTTTTCTTTTTTATCTACAGTGAGTATTATCAAAACCACTAATTTATTTTTGGACAATAAAAAAAATTTGGTCCAACTTACCACTTGAAATTATCATTTACTTTAAAAAATTCATTCATAGGTACTTGCATATTGAATAGGGATTATAGTCTCATTTATCCTTAATTATTCTTAAATTTTCTATTTAATCTTATCCTTTAAATCATATCAGTTTATCATATGAAATTTTTGATTTGTTTCAATTCTATCCAATTTTCTACTAAGGATCTAAATGTAATTTTAAAAATTACAACAAAATCCTTTTAAAATTCAATTATTCACTTAAACTTTTTTTTTATTTTCGCAAAAAAAAAAAAACTAAATCATAAAAAATCCAATTGATGAGTTTGTTTAAAAACTGAAATGATTTTTAAAATTACTTAATGAGTGCATTGAATATAAATAAAATTATTTACAAAAATAAAATTAATGTGTTTACTTTCAAATTTTAAATTCTTAAATTTGTGAAATTAGTTATAATTAAATAAAATTTCAATAAAATAATTTAAATTTACAAATTATTTCAATTTCATAATATCTATATTTGTTTTAAAAATAAAAAGTTCTAATTTTTATCATCTTTATTTTCTAAAATGCTTTTATTCTTTTATTGTATTACTACTTAAAGGTGTAATATTTTGTTAGATTAATATTTTTATCAAATAAAATATTAATTTGTATTCTAATTTTGTATCAAATAGAATATTATATGACATAATAAAAAAATTATTTCAAATAAATTTTATAAAATATCAGTTTAAATCATACATATAAAATCAATTGTAAATGAGTTCTATTTAAATCTTTTAGAAATGCAATAAATTTATTGGTGAAATTGAAATGAATCTTATTGCACTTATAGAATTCATTTGCAAATAAATTTTAAATAGAATTTATTTGCAAATAAATTTTATAAAATTTATTTTAAATAAAATTTTTATTTTATCATATAATATCTTATTTGATATAAAAAATTTATTTTAAATAAAATTTTTATTTTATCATATAATATCTTATTTGATATAAAATTAGAATTCAATTTATTATTTTATTTGATAAAAATATCAATTTAATCAAATATTACATTATAAAGTAGCAATACAATAAAAAAAATAAAAATATTTTAGAAAATAAAAATGATAAAAATTAGAACTTTTTATTTTCATGAAAAATATAGATATAATAACTTTAAAATAATTTGTATGTTTAATCTATTTTATTAGAATTTAATTTATAATTATTACTAATTTCACAAATTTAAAATTTAAAATTTAAAAATATTTCCCTTTTGTTTTTATATATACATACTTATATATATATGCTTCAACATAATCCTCCTATTACATTTATCACCAATCCAAATCCAATTAGCTTCACCATAAATGTTGCTTCTGACCTTGAATATCTAATCGCCCTGGACGTTGAATTCTCTCCTGAAACAAAACAAACAACACAGCAGGTTCAAGAACGGTTGAGACCACAGTAATAATTCCACCTTTAAATAAGTAACCTTTCAAAATATATATATATACAGCTTCGTTCTCCATTGGCCCAATTTTGATGGTTGATAAATGATAATCAACAAACCCCTCACGTGGAACCATAGTGACCATGTTTAAAAGCATAGCAATATTCGACTTTTATTATTTTTATTTAACTTTTAACTTTTAAATATTTTAAACATATTTATTTTTTATAACAAATAAAATCAACATATTTTATAAAAAATTACAGATGTAAATAAAAAAAATCTTCTATGTAGTAAAACAAAATTTAATTTAAGAAAAATTATGTTTAAGAAAAGAAAAAAATTCAATTTTTATTTAAAATTTTTATATTATTTTATTACTTTAAAATTTATTTTTAGTGTGAAATTGAGTGCTTGTCCACTAGATTATTGCAATGTTTGAACTGAAAATACAAATTTTGAGGTGAAATAAAAAATAAAAATTAATTATATAAAATTTAGGGTGAAACTATTTACTCGGCCAACAACAGTTGACCGTTGCCTGCCATTGCCGAGGAGTGAGGACGTAACCATTATATAGGTACTGTTTATCTGCATGATGACAGACAAGGACATTTCATATGAGCTTAACTTGCAGTCCCATTGGTTTTTTTTTTTTTTTTTCCAAACAATAAGAATAGTAAGAGGCAATTTTTAACGGTGCACTTTTAATTACATGTCCTTTTCTTTTTTGAAATTTATATGTCCATTTAATTTAAAATTAAACTTTTAAATGATAGAAATTTAAGATTTGAATTTTTTTTTTTATAAATTTATTTTTTTATTATGTTGTCCATTAACATATTAAATTATTTTTTTTACTATATATGTTTTGTTCAATTAAGAGACCATTTTTAAATAATGTGAAATCTAATCCCTGTAAAGTTCTAAAAATTTTATTCTAATAGTAGCAGCAAAAAACTAACTAATATTTTGTTATTCACTGTTATATTAGATTATTTATTTTTTAAAAAATATACATTTCTATTTTTTTAAAATTATTGATATTTAAAATTTATTAAATTTTAATTAATTTAATTTAATTCGAATTAAAAATAAAATAAAATAATGATAAATTGGAGGACTTTAAATAATTGAAGGTACTTTTGGAGCAAAAGAGTCAATGGTTTAAAGTCTAAACCATGTGGAGGTTTAATGGAATGTGGCCCAACCACAACCTTTGGCTAATACAAAAATCTATGTACCGACAGGTACTTGTGCACAAAAACATGAGGAGGAACTTAAGTCTCCATTTCCCAAACGCGTTTGCTACGTCAACAATTGCGTACGTTCTGACATAGACACGAATCCAACATTTTTTTTTTTTTGTCAGTTTTAATCCAATCCCTGTGTGCTCATGGGAGAACGGAATCCAACATTTGTGTTCTTTAATATTTTACTACTCTCATCATTTCCTGCTAATCCAGCTAATATTTCTTAAAGCGACTTTAGCTGGGATTTTTGTCTAACCATATGGCTAAAGTAGTGCTTTTGTGTATTAAGTGTTTTGGAGTTGCTTGTTATTGTTGTTATCTTTAAGATTTGAGACATTCTTATCTAATTCGAGTAACCTGTATTGAATCATTTGACACAAAAAGTATTAATATTTTATTTATAAAAATATTAATATTAATCATTTGAAAAAAGAGAATCAAACTCGAGTTTTTCAGTATGTCTCAAGAAGATATTGATCACTTACCACCAATTATTTATATTTGTTATTTATTTATTGTCTCACCCACAATATCAATAAATTTCCAAAGATTTTTGTTGGTCATATAAATGTTCTCACTACCAATGCCTTTGCAGTCAAATACTACCGCCTATTGTGCAAAAAATCTAGCTTCCAACCATTGATAATAGAGATTATATGGTAAATTTTTCTAGTTTGGTGATCAAATGGGTGTTTTATAAAATCAAAAGGAATATGAGAAAATAGAAGAAAAAGAAGTCAGAAGACTGAAGGGTAATGATGATAAATTTGTGCTATTTTAGCAATAACATCAAAGAGCAAGAAAAGCAAATAAAGTGTACTTTCAATTGATTAATAAGCAACAACGTTATGACAATATAATAAGTTTTATTACAAAATCATCATATATGTATATGTGTATCTAAGACTATAAATAAAAAATCATCTTCTATGCCTTACTTGGAAGTGTAGGGATGCTTTGCTCATTAGTGAAGAAGTTCTCTGGATCAACAGCAGTCTTTATTTTCACCAATCTATCAAAATTTCCATTGAAGTACTTGTACCCATAAACACTACCTTCTATGTAGCTATTTTTATCAGGTCCCATAACACCAATATCAAGATCCCTGTAATTCAAGAATGCACTTCTGGGATTCTGAGACACATATGGGGTCATAAAACTGTAAAGATTCCTTGCCTGAGACAGATAATCGGTCTCAAGATCCTTTCCCGGGTCTTCCCAATTTATCGAATACTGAATCTTGTACAAATTCCCGGCGCGATGAGGGAATGGTAGTTCTGTGTAAGGAATTTCATCCATTCTTCCACCATAAGCATTAAAAACTAGTCCAATTTTTCCGAGTTGGATCATCCTGTTGAAAATGGAAGTTAGTGCAGTTTTTGGAATCGGTTTCTGCACATAATCTGATTTCCTCTTCAGGAAATTGGCAGAGTTAAGATTCCTGTCAAGCAAAACATCAGGTGATGTTCCAACATCATAATTTGCCCACCAAAGAACAGACTCAATCCAACTCATCTCTGTACAATTCTCCTTCTTCAACCCCAATTCAGGAAATTCTTTGCCTAATAAAGCTACAAGACTATCAGAATTCCCCAAATACAAACTTAAAACAGAGACCCTGAGTGTCTTCATCTTGTTCCTTGTCACAGGCTGCAACAACGCCCTCAGAAACAGATCGTTATCTGTTTTTGGAGCAACTAATTGAAACTTGTAAGCAACATCAGTACCATTCTGTTCAATAAGTCTCTCTACTCTGAAAACAGTTACTGTTTCAGGAACAGGAACAAGCTTAATTTTATATGATATAATAACACCAAAGCTTCCACCACCACCACCTCTAATTGCCCAGAAAAGATCCTCACCCATTGCTTTTCTGTCCAAAAGCTTCCCATTAACATCAACAATCTGAGCATCAAGAACATTATCAACAGCCAACCCATATTTCCTCAACATATTGCCATACCCACCACCACTAAAATGGCCACCAACACCTACTGTAGGACATACACCAGCAGGAAAACCATGAACGTTACTGCTCTTCCAAATACTATAATAAACTTCACCAAGTGTAGCACCGGATTGAATCCAGGCAGACTCATTTCTGATATCAACAACTACAGATCGAAGATTGAACATATCAAGAATAAAGAAAGGAACATCTGAAACATAAGAAATGCCCTCATAGTCATGGCCACCGCTGCGGACTTTGAGTTGATAACCAACTTTCTTGGCGCAGATAACTGCTGCTTGAACATGGGATATCTGTTTTGGGGTCATTATGATCGTTGGTTTAGGGGTTGTTGAAGTGTTCATTCGAGCATTTCTAATGTAGGCTCGAAGAACAGAAGTGTATGATGCGTTTGTCTTGGTGTAGACAAGGCTTGAGATTTGGTCTTGTGGGGTTGTGTTTTTTTGTAAGCATTGAAGGAAAGAAGAGTATACCGCAGAATCATCTGTTGTTGCAGCAAAAGAAGAAAAAATGAATAGCGAAAGGTTGAAGAAGATAAATACACGAAGATAGGCTAAAGGATTTAATGATTCTGCCATTGTTATTGATATGGAGAAAAAAAATTAATTTTGAGCGTTGGAGAATTGGGTTGTGTGTATTTATACAGGGTACTGGAGAGGGAAGATTGAAAATAGAAAATTCCGCCAAAAAAAAAAAAAAAAGCAGTATTACATTCAGATAAGGTTAGATTTTTAATATTGGAAACTTTTTTTGGGAAATAGATTTATTTATTTATTTTCAAAAATTTCCCTGTTTTTAATATTTAAAATTTAATATTTTTGTGAAACCACCAAATGTTTTTATATGATATTGAATATGACGATAATTCTAATTTATATTTCATGGTTGTTATTGTTTCAAAATAATTTAACTTGATAAATTTTGTATACAGAACTTGCCACTGTATTTTTACACTAGAGAAAATTTAGCGAGTGTTACACAAGTGAACCCTTTAGATTCAAAGGTTCATTTTTATTGCTTATATGTTAAATATTTGAAATATTAATACCTTTTCTACAATGAGCACTTGGATTCATGAGGATTTTGGCAACTGAACTCCCCTAGTCTATAGAAAATTTAGTAAAACATATTATAGCTTAATAATTTGATTGCTATAATTAACAAGAGTTATATACTTCATATATTTAGTGAAAAAGTCACTTTTTCAACTGTTATTCTTTAATTATCTAAATTAATGTTTTTACGTTATTAATTAAATTATTCAAAAGAATTAACATATAAATTAATTTATATCTCAAAAATTAAGAGAGAATCATAATATGCTGACCAAAATATTATTTTAAATCATAGCATTTAAGTTTTATAATACTAAAATGATAACATGAACACTTATACCTTTTTTTTTTTCCGAAAAAAAGATATTTTTATTAAAATTTATATTAAAATAATTACTAGTCAAATAAAAATGATTTGTTGAATATTAAAAATAATATCTAAATTTTTAAATTTTTAAATTTTTAAATTTTTAAATTTGTATTTAAGTCTAAAACAGATTTATATAATCAAAATTGAGAAAATCAATAATACATTGTGTTAATATACTTTTCTACGATAGATTTTTCTTCAGTTATACTATATTATTCATATCGTTTCCATCATTAAGATATTTTTTAATTTTTTTTAATTCATTAGATGGTATAATTAATATTTTTCTGTGAAAAATAATTTATTGACAAAAATAATGTTGAAAGATTTTCATTTAGTTTTCAAACAAACAGAGATGCAAATATTTGTAATCTTATATATCAGAAAATTTAGTCATCATTTTATTTATTTAATTGTCTAATGAATAGTAAATAAATAATTTATTGATCAAATAGAATAGGAAGAAGATTTTATGAAATTTCAAGAGAGTAAGTATTATGTAGTTTTGTCGTAATTTTTTTATATTGTATATTAAACTAATTTTGCTATCGAATATAAATAAAAAAATTCAAATAAGTTAATTGGCCCCATTTAGACTATAAAAAAGTCACAATTCTATATACAATGCTAAAAGATATTTATAAATATTTATGATATTGAAATTTTTTAATATATGTTGATTTTTTCAATAAAATTTCAAAATTTTAAATTAGATTGAGAAAAATTCAAAGGGAAAACATGGACAAAAAGGGGGAGTGATAGGTATTGGATATTAAAACCATACAAAAGAATTGTACTTTTCTACATTGACAAAACCACAAATGGTTTTGAATTTTCCAATGGCAAAAGTTCAAATAGAAAAGTATTGTTAGGCACTATCATTGATTGTGGTTATATAATGCACCAAGTCGTCTTTACTTTTCCTAACTGATAAAGTATACAAATAATAACATAGAAAAATCAACAAATTGTAGAAACGCGGGGAGCTTATAAGTTCTTGAGTTTGAGTTCTGATAATGTAGTAACGTTAAATAGTTGTTGGAAGATATTTATTGTCCTTGTGATTATACCCGGGTTGAATTAGATTTATCAAACACTACTAGAAAACAGGCAATTACCGACGGATTTACCGATGGATTCCCGACGGATTTCGGCATTACCGACGGATTCCCGACGGATTAGAATCCGTCGGCAAAATGCTCGTCGGTAATTTTTACCGACGGATTTTCAAAATCCGTCGGTAAATTAGCGACGGATTACCGACGGAATGGAATCCGTCGGGAATTACCGACTGATTGAAATCCGTCGGGAATCCGTCGCTAATTATTGGTTTTTTTAAAAAAAAATTAAATAATTATTAATATATTATTTAATTAACTAATATTGGTATATTATTTATTAGATTTTGTAATTAAAAAATATAAATTAATATATTTGAAACATAAATAACAC
>CATIWO010347118.1:0-28365 GCA_949673435.1 Macaranga tanarius | reverse complement strand
TTATCTTTATTGCCAAAGTCTCACATTCTCATATAATTACCACTGTTTCATTTCCATAGTGTATTACAACTAAATCTTATAACCTCAACTATATCGTAAATTTATAATATTCCCAAAGTATCTCAAGGCCTTTTTAACGGGTGTAGCCTCCATCATACACCAATCCTTAACGTACATACAATTAGGTTGTGGATATAATAACTTAAGTGTGATCAGCACTTAAGCTCACAATGACTAACTTGTCCTTTACCAACTACTATATGAACCTGGCCCTAGGCAGCAGTCGTATATAAATAAAGTAGAATGTGTACCCGGCCCCAGACAACAGTTGTACCATCTACTATCTCAACGTGCACCCGGCCCTTGGCATCGGCTATGCACCTACCATTCAACATGCACCTGGCCCTCGGCAGCGGCTATGCATGCTTTGTACATCAACATGTACATCCGGCCCCAGGCAACGGACAAGAATGTATAACCGGCCCCAGGCAACAGTTATACACATCTATTGTAACATATCTATCCGGCCCCGGGCAACGGACAGGAACTTGTGTAACCGGCCCCAGGCAACAGTTGTACACATCTATAGTAACATATGTATCCGGCCCCCCAGGCAGCGGTCATACATATTTACCATCTCGCAGTTCTAAGGTAGCATGTGTATTCGGCCCCCATGCAACGACTATACACATTTACCCATCACATCTATTTAGTAACAAGTGTGTCCGGCCCCCGGCAGCGACTACACACATTTACTGTACCTGCCATGTCCCTGACATGGATTTACACCTTAAAAAGGTGGTATGTGTATTCGGCTCTAGGCTTCGACTATACACAACTATATAATTCTATCATGCCTCATACATGGGATCTCAAACTCTTAGTGTCATACACACTTAATGCTATAATTACAACTAAAACTTTGATGCCCCAAATGGAGGCCTAAATGATTGAATTTGAACATCAAAACGGGGTTCATCGGGTTCTCCTAATAAAGGCCATATAGCTCTCTGAATTAGCTTCGATTTGATATGTTACGGGCCTCGTGATTCATCCGATACCGAAAGTTAGGTCTTCTTTAATCAGCACTACGCATCTCGACCATCCAATTTCAATTATCACAATAATTTAGTCTTTTAGTCTGAGACTTATAAATCTCATGCCATTTTATCAATTGAATATGTGTTTCAATCATTTTTATGCTCCGGTACATTATTCAAATGTTTAATGCAAGTTCTCGATCGAAGTTCTGAAGGTTGCAGCCAATCGGGTTGCGAAACGAGTCACCGGAGTGCCTTTTTGAGCCATAGAGGCGCATGTCAGGGTGCTGAGGCGCACGTTTCAGCTACAGGGGTGCACGTCACAGCTGCAGAGATGCACATCTCTTCTGCAGAGGCGCACGCCCTTGTATAGAGGCGCACGCCTCTATACATGCAAGGGAAGAGGCACCACTCAATAGGGAAGAGGCGCACGTATATAGAAGAGGCGCCCAGAGGCGCACGCCTTTGGGGAGATCAGACGCACGCCTGTACGTATAGGCGCATGCCTCTGTAGCCCAGAAACTCAAGAACAGAACAAAAAATTTCAAAAAAATGGCTATAATTTTGAATTTTCAGATCATGTATACATCAACATATAGCTCCAGATTACTCACAAAACATTCCATAGGCAACTTAAAACTCTCTAGATCTAAGAGAAACCATTTAAACAACTTTTACTCAACAGTTTCTTTCAAATTCAAAGTAAGAAAAAGGAGAAACAAAAGTTTAATCCACTCACCAATTTCTCCTGCAGATTCCTTAGTTTTCTTGCTTGATTCTTCCTTAGGATTTCCAGAGCATAATTCCTCCTCTTTCTTTCTTTTTCTTCTCCTCTTTCTCTTCTCTTTTGCTTCTGTTGGTCAACTCCTCTTTCTCCTCCTTTTTTTCTTCCTTAGCCATACCTTTCCCTGTGCAAATCTAACCACTCTCACTCTCCTTCCTCTAGTCCTTCTTCTTTTATTCCTTTCTTCTCTAATTCACTCACTTTCAATTGTTACACTTTAGTCCTTCTTTTCTTTACAATTTCATCCCTCACTAACATTTCAATACACTAAACTTCATTCCTCAAAATAATATCAACTTAAATAATAATATACTTCATCTTCTCACATCACTAATTAACTCCAACTCACTTATTCATACTATTAACGATTTACTCAAATCATCAGATTAAATTAACTGAAGTAATAGCATTCCTAATCGTCATTAATAAACAGTAATCCGGTTCTAGGACACGGATGTTACATATATATTCTACACGAGCCTCATTTTTTCTTTTACACGAGCCCTAACGTTCGTCTTTATTATTAATTTTCTGGATGAACTTAAGGTTATAGAATCATTTCAAATTTCAAATTGGCATGACCCCTTCTATCATGGAAAAATTCTTGGGTGAACTTAGTTCGCCATATAGGATTATGAACTCTCCACTATACATTTGGCATGTAGCACAATTAGTTAGCATTTAATTAGCATTTAACTTTAAGAGTTAAATATCTAACCATAATTACTTATCACATATTTATAAACTTTTTTATTTAAATATTTTTTTTAAAAAAATAATATGTTATATAAATTATTAATTTTAAATTTAATTTCAATTAAATTATTTAATATAAATTAATTAAAAAAAGTTCATAAAAAGTTCAATTAATTTAAATTAAAAATTATATAATTTAATTGTATTTAATTTTAAAATTAATAAATTACATCACATATCATTATTTTAAACAATAAACCATAAATTTAAATAAAAAAATTTATAAATATGTGAAAAGTAATCATAGTTAGATATTTAATTCTTAAAGTTAAAAATACAATAAATGCTAATTAAATGCTAACCAATTGTGCTACATGTCAAGTGTATAGTGGAGAGTCCATAATCCTACATGGCGAACTAGGTTTACCCAAAAATTTCTCCTTCCAATGACGTCTTTAAAAGACATTTTACCTCTATATGCAAAAATTGGTGTATTTAATGCTTGCTAGATTTGGGCATTACACAAAATGTGCTTCATTTTGCTTTTGTGACCTTCTAGCATTTGAGGGTAAGAAAGGAATTTCACCTATTCTATGTCTCCTTTGAATTTCTAACTTCAAAACCACTCTTTTACTTTTGTTGTCTTCACCGTTTCTTATTTTTCTCTTTCCTCTTGAAATCTTTACTTTCTAGGACATGTTTTAAGATCTTTGTTGTATGAGCCTATTTTTTCTTCTTCTAAATTTCATCCCATAAGCTAAGAGTAGGTATCATTTTTACTTATACTTTTTCACATGTTTACATCTTTTTGATATGGCTTCTAGGAATGTTGTAAGGGGATTATCATAACTCTGATGTTACCAAGGAGACTCTTAAGAAGATTAGTACTAAGTATAGCATTTCAGGGGGATTTATACTCTATTATGTTAAAGAGAAGTTTAGGGCTCATCATGACCATGAGAGACCTAAAGATACAACAATGACTCTTAATTACAAAAAACCCAAGGATAAAAGAGTAGTGTATATAAAACAACTAGAGGGTGGTCTTAGGTTCATCTTAGATCCATGTGTGAGGCATTTTCTCAAAACTTACAATATTGCCCTAAGTCAATTTTATTATAATGGTTATAGACTACTAACTACTTTTAATGAAAAAGTATGTTCCCAAGATAGTGCACTAAGCATTAAAATACATCAGTACCTATATGGCTTATATAAAACATTTGAGCAGTTTATTTTTAATTTCTTTAATGGTTATGCCTAGTCATAGCCTTTTTAGGAAGATTGTCAATGTAAATAAAGATTGAAGATCTCATTGTTTTTATAGTTCAACATGATTTGAAGTTTACGAACGTTCATTGAACGTAGTATAATAAATCTCATTCGATAAAATATCTAAGTAATCTGTTAGATGCCAACACCATATTTTTGGCTAAGATCATGTTTAAATGTAAAGCCATTAGACCAAAGACTTATTATTATAATGGAATGTACATATTTAGAAATTATTTAGTTGATGGATTTTTGGGCTTGTCTAGTTATAATATTACCGATGAGGAGCTCGATGACTTTATTAACTCTAAAAAAAGTACCTTATCATTCCCTTTTTATTTTTACATATATAAAATGACTAGTTCTTAAAGATGAAACTTTGCTAGCTTTAAATATGGGAATATCCACTATTCATGTGCTCGTCACCATACAATTGGCAATTATTGATTTGGAGAAGCCTATTGCACCTTCCATACCTAACCAAAAAGGGAAAAATGGGCTCATGATGTGCCCATATGTTATAAAGATCGAGGCAATAGTCTTTTTTTGTATAAGTGACCTCGCCTTAAGGGATTCCTAAATCCTATCCCTTAGATTAAACAGATGGCCAAGGTTCCTTCTAATCAAAGCTTGCAAGTTCAGGACCATCTTATTAAATGCCTTTATCTGAAGAAGGATATAAAAAATGGTCATCACTAAACCAAGATAAAATCGAGTTTAGATTTTCCTTTATCTCTTTAAGTTCAAGTTTTTTCAAGCATTATGTATATGTGTGGACTGTATTCCAAGTTTATGCCTTTTATTTATTATAGGCTGCTTAAGGGACTCTTCATTTGGAGGATTCTTATTAAACTCATAAGATTAAGTGTAACTTAAAGGAGTAGAGGTTTAATAAGGTTCTTATTGAACATGATAGTAAAGTAAAAAAAATGAGAGACCTTTTTAATGAGGAAAACAAGCATGCAACCACTACAGAGTTGCCACTTGAGGCTACTAATAAGAAAATTTCTGAGCAAGAAAAATCTCTTACTTATTTAATGAAAAAAGTTAACGTCTTAGAGGCTTCAACAAATTGAGTATCTTAAGATTGTTAGGCTGATAAGAGTTAAAGTCTTGGTGGCAAGTTTATGGGCTCATATTGCTTTCAATGTGAGGAATAAACATAAGAAGCTTTTACATATTCTAAAGTCTTTTCCTTTATTGTGTGCCATTTTCTTTGGGTTGTAGGAAAGGTAGGACTTAATGGAAATAGTGAAAGAAAGAGAAAGGGAAGAAGTAGGGTAGAGGAATAGTCGATTCATTATGCTCAAGGCCTAAAGACTACAAGTTTAAATCCTATTCCCACCTAATCACTTAGGATGATGGGGGAACTAGCAGTTGTGCCCTCCCTAATAACATATTTTTTTCACATTTATATAAGGATTTTTCTACCATCAGACTTTAAAGAAAGATTTTGGTTCATATTTGCTTAGTAAATAAAGAAATTAATTCAATTAAAGCAGTTTAATGACAAAGCCTCTATTCAGATGACTTAAAGTTGGAATACATATTTATGTTTTTTCAAGTGTTCATTATCATTATTTTTTAGCTTTTTTAGCTTTTTTGATTTTTTTTTATAATTGTTGTCATACTAAGTAGAGTCGTTTGGCTAGCCATATTAATTTATTGGATATGAACATTCGTATTTTTATTACTTGAGTTTTGGTAAAGTACTAGGCTTTAGTTTAATATTTTATTGGTAATATTTCCTGATGCTATTAAATTTTAATACTCAAGAAAGTTTCATCCTTTTATGTCTTGAAACGTATAAGTTCTATGAGTAGAAGTCTCGATAATCTCAAAGGGGCCTTCCTAATTAAGATTGAGCTTTATAGTCTTGAAGTCACCTTTTCCAATATATGTCCTTCTCATTACTAAATCTCTAAGTTGATAAGCTCGTATATGTGCTTTTTTACTGTGACATCGAGCAATTTGAGTCGTTCAAACTTCTGTTAGGGCAGATGCTTATTCTTTTTATTCTTTACATATATCCATATGAATACAATCATTCAACTTTTTGTATTCCTCCGAAATATGTAACATTCTGTATAATGGCAAGCCTATTTTCATGGGACAACATCATTTATTCCATAGGTTAATTTAAAGTATAGTTCTATAGGCTTGCATAATATGATAAAGCTCATCATCCCAATTTTCTGGGTGCTCGTCGAGCCTCTTCTTAAATCCATATAGGATAGTTCTATTGTTGACCTTTACAAGTCCATTAGTTTGTGGATATGCTACTGAAGTAAATTGTAATTTTATTATTAGTCTTTTATAAAAGTATTTGAACCTTTGATTATTGAATTATTTCCCATTGTTGATGATTAAAGTGTGTGTGGTATGCTAAATTGGCACATCACTTTAATCTGAAAGAAGGTTCATATCTTTACTTTCATTATTATTAGGATTGTTTCTACTTAAATTAATTTAGTGAAGTGGTCGATTTCCACTATATGATGAACTTTAATTGATTCCCCATAAAGTGAATATCCATAGATTTATAATTGTACTCTATAAGTTAGTTCGAAAGTGATGTAGGTTAACTTGCTATTGGCATTTAATATAGTCTTTTACAAGCTCTTCAACATTTTTGGACATGGTTAACTAGTAATATCCTTATATAGCAATTTTTTTAGTAATGTGGCCTCGTATACTCCATATATTCCTTTTTGTATTTTGCAAAGTATGTAGTTCCCATCGGCTTTCTCGTATGCTTTATATATCATTATATAACAACTTCTTTGGAAACACATCACTCCATAAATTGTCAAAGGATGTTCTATAGAGTATGCCTCTTTAATTTGAGTAGTTAAAGCTCTTTTAAATTATCGTATGAACTTCAAGCTTGTTTTTTATGAGGTTTTAGTATTTAGGTATGCAATGATTAGCTTTATCCAATTCATCTAAGTTCATTTCATAATAGACTTCATGATTGTTAACGTTGGGCCCTTTAAATTCTTCGTTGAGGCTAATATTCTGATATATTTCTCCTCTTTTTAGTGTTGTCTTGTTAATTATGTCAGCCTTCATGTTTTGATTTGTAAAGATTTACATTTGCTCTCATTGACCTCTATCTTCTGCTCTATTCCATAAAAGGTTTTAAATTCTCTCTTAATATCTTTTTATAATATAATATTTAACTTGAAAATTCCCTTAAGTTTGGTTGACAACTAGTTGGGAATCACTATTGATTTTGAGTCTTTTTATATTAACTTTAATAAATAATGCAAATCATGTGACTAGAGCCTCATATTATGCACTATTATTTGTGGCTTTAAAGCTAAATTTTAATGCATATTTAATATGATCCCCAGGTACCCTATTAGGACTATTATTACTTAAGATCCTTGTGTTATTAATGTTCCATCAACATATAACTTTTATCTAAAGGATTGTGGGATTGTTTCAGGTAGTTCAGACATTTTTTGCACAAAGTCTGCTAATGCTTGTGCCTTAGCCAATATAACACTTTAATTGGTGGCCAATCTTTATAAACTACCATTGTGTGAGCCTAAAACTAATGATTGAGTTTTTGGACAGTTATTGTGACTGTTAAAGTAAGTTCGTTAAACTTAGGGTATTTGACTTCTATGCGTTAGGGTGTTTGACTTACATAATAAAGCAAATGTTGATTATTATGTTATTCTCTAATTAAAATGGAGGTTTGGGCTTTTTCTCCTACTAATATATATAAATAGAGAAACTATTCAGTTATGGGCCTGTTGAGGAGTGGTGGGATAAAATGAATTTTTTTAGTTGCTCGAAGGTCTCTTAGCAGTCTTTATCTTGTAGGTTAACTTGCTATTGGCATTTAATATAGTCTTTTACAAGCTCTTCAACATTTTTGGACATGGTTAACTAGTAATATCCTTATATAGTAATTTTTTTAGTAATGTCTATTGTGGCCTCGTATACTCCACATATTATTTTTTGTATTTTGCAAAGTATGTAGTTCCCATCGGCTTTCTCGTATGCTTTATATATCATTATATAACAGCTTCTTTGGAAACACATCACTCCATAAATTGTCGAAGGATGTTCTATAGAGTATGCCTCTTTAATTTGAGTAGTTAGAGCTCTTTTAAATTATCTTATGAACTTCAAGCTTGTTTTCTATGAGGTTTTAGTATATAGGTATGCAATGATTAGCTTTATCCAATTCACCTAAGTTCATTTCATAATAGACTTCATGATTGTTAATGTTGGGCCCTTTAAATTCTTTGTTGAGGCTAATATTCTAATATATTTCTCCTCTTTTTAGTGTTGTCTTGTTAATTATGTCAGCCTTCATGTTTTGATTTGTAAAGATTTACATTTGCTCTCATTGACCTCTATCTTCTTCTCTATTCCATAAAAGGTTCTAAATTCTCTCTTAATATCTTTTTATAATATAATATTTAACTTGAAAATTCCCTTAAGTTTGGTTGATAACTAGTTGGGAATTGCTATTGATTTTGAGTCTTTTTATATTAACTTTAATAAATAATGCAAATCATGTGACTAGAGCCTCATATTATGCAATATTATTTGTGGCTTTAAAGCTAAATTTTAATTCATATTTAATATGATCCCTAGGTACCCTATTAGGACTATTATTACTTAATATCCTTGTGTTGTTAATGCTCCATCAACATATAACTTTCATCTAAAGGCTTGTGGGATTGTTTCAGGTAGTTTAGACATTTTTTGCACAAAGTCTGCTAATGCTTGTGCCTTAGCCAATATAACACTTTAATTAGTGGCCAATCTTTATAAACTACCATTGTGTGAGCCTAAAACTAATTATTAAGTTTTTAGACAGTTATTGTGACTGTTAAAGTAAGTTCGTTAAACTTAGGGTATTTGACTTCTATGCGTTAGGGTGTTTGACTTACATAATAAAGCAAACGTTGATTATTATGTTATCCTCTAATTAAAATGGAGGTTTGGTCTTTTTCTCCTACTAATATATATAAATAGAGAAACTATTCAGTTATGAGCCTGTTGAGGAGTGGTGGGATAAAATGAATTTTTTTAGTTGCTCGAAGGTCTCTTAGCAGTTGTACGAATTTATTTTTTTTCCTTAGCTGTATAAAGAAAGGTAGATATTTTCTGGTTGAACATGAAATAAGTCTACCTAGGTATATAAATGTACCATTGAGCTTTTAAAGCTTGTTGATTAAAGTTGGGACTTTTATTTTAAGAAAACTATTATTTTTTAAGGTTAGCTTCAATCCCTTTGAGATATTATGAATCCTAGGAGTTTACTTGCTTTTATTTTGAGGATGCTCTTATTTAGATTGAGTTTCTCTTTAAACATATTGAGTATTTGGAACAGTTTATCAAGGTTTGTAGTGTGATCTTCGAGATGTTTGCTTTTGACAATGATCCTGTCCACATAAACTTCAACACTCTTTCTCATTTGATTCTTGAAAATAAAGTTCATGAATATGCCTCTACATTCTTTACTCCTTCGAAGGATATAACTTGATAGAAGTAGAGTCCCTTATGGGTAATAAAGCTTATTTCATTTTAATCTTTTTTATTCAAAAGAATTTGGTGATAACCATGAGGTATCTATGAGCTATATTATCATGACAAGCAATAGAGAAAACTAGTTACTTAATGGTTGGTAAAAGATAATAATCTTTTGGACAAGCTTTTATTGAGGTCAGTGTAATTGACGTATATTTGGTATTTTCTATTGGCCTTCTTCACAAGTACATATATTGGCTACCCACTTAAGATGTTCTACCTTTTTAATTGATCCTATGTCTAGCAAGTTTTGAGTCTTAGTGGCTACAACTTCTTATTTATTATGCACAAATTTCCTCTTCCTACATATATGAGCTATAGAGTCATGACAAGTAATAGAGTCAACTAGTCACTTGATGGTTGGAAAAAGATAACAATCTTTTGGGTAAATTGCATAGAATGCTATTAAACTTTGGCCTCATAAAAGGAATGCCACAACACTTCACTTTGTAACAACAAAATAATAATACTTTGAAAAGCTTGCGCCCGCTGCCACAATCACCATTTTCAGGCGACTACTCCGGTGAGGAGCTGACATGTCAGCCACATAATCACTAAATTAATACAATTAGATGCCATGTCAGCACCTGGGTCAAAGGTAGTAATTGCCCTATACTCTCTCTCCTGCCCAAGCTTTTTTCTATCACCTGCCCAAACTTTTTTCTCTGAATCCTCATCAACCTTTACCATCCTTATCTTCTTTGCAAAACCTGAAACTTCTCACCCATTAAAACCCATTGCCACCTAATCTTTATCATCGTCAGCCTTCCTTAGTTGTTGCCATCGCTAAGAATCAGGTGGGAGAGGAGGCTCGAGCTGCTGCCTTTGGATTTTATCATGCGAAATCCACCGTTGTCAACGTCGGGAATCGTGTAGAGGAAGAGGCTCGAGTCACTACCATCAGACTTCATCAGGCAAAATCCAACGTTGCCTCCACTCTCGATGTCGCTGCTGCTACTACTGCCGAAGGGACTTCCACTAATGCCAGTAACGTTGAGGCCATCAACACCCACCACGAAGAGAAGCCCGACGCCGCTACTTCCTTTTGGCACCGAACGAAGACCACTAACATCAGCCTCACTGATTTTGCTGCCTTCTCTCACCTACCTCAATCAAAAGCCAATGCTACTGTCTTTATGAATTCAAGTGCGTCACAGCCTAGCCACTAAGTTCGTACCGCATTTGCTTTAGTTCAAAATTTCTTAGCTGATTGAAGTCCAATCCCAACACCAACTCTTTAAACCAGTTCAAATTCTATTAGAATATATTTTCGTAGAAGACATCATCAAGGTAATTCATTTGATTGTTCTGATTAAACTGTGAAATTGATAATGATGTTTGAAACATCAATTGATTCTTCTTTGCATTTGGCCATAGTTATTGATATTCAAATGTTGTGTATTACTTTTGTATTCTTTGGGCCTTATGAATTAATTCTGTGATGTTGGTATTGATAACAATTTATTTCGGGATGGACTCGATGCAAACAATGGTTTTATTCATAACCAAAATATAGGGTAACTGCTACCTCATAATGGGAGAGAAGTGAGAGAAAAAAGTTTGGGCAGGTGACAGAAAAGAGCTTGGGCAGGAGAGAGAATACAGGGCAATTGCTACATTTGACCCAGGTGCTGACATGGCATCTAATTGTATTTGTATTAGTGATTATGTGGCTGACATGTCAGCTCCTCACTGGAGTAGTCGCCTGAAAACGGTGATTGTGGCAGCGGGTGCAAGCTTTTCAAAGTATCGTTATTTTGTTGTTACAAAGTGAAGTGTTGTGGCATTCCCGTTATAAGGCCAAAGTTTAATGGCATTATGTGGAATTGACCCCAATCTTTTGGAAAAGCTTCTATTGAGGTCAGTATAATCGATGTACATTTGGCATTTCCTATTAGCCTTCTCCACAAGTACAACATTGGCTACCCACTTAGGATGTTCCACCTTTTTAATTAATCCTACATCTAGCAAGGTTTGAGTCTAAGTGGCTATAGCTTATATGTGTTCAAGAATCTCCATCCTTATTTTCATGGCTTTTCCATTCTTTAATACAAGCTTTTACAAGTAGGGGTGTAAACGAGCCGAACCGAGACGAGTTTTGGCTAGATCAGGTTTGGTTCATTTATAAACGAGCCGAGCTCGAACCGAGCTTATTAGACCGTTAAGTGTTCGCGAGCTGTTCACGAGCTTAAACGACCCTAAACAAGCTAAAAAATTTTCTAAAAATACAATGTATAAATTTAAATTATTCATTAAAATAATTTAAAATAAATTCTTTACTAAATAATTTATTATAAAATTATGATTTTTTGTAATAAAATATTTTTAAAATATTTAAATGAATAAAAATTTATATATTATATATCTAAAATTAAATTATTAATACATTAAAATTACAAGCCGGCTCGCGAGCTCTTATTTGAGCTTGTTCACGGGCTTTCACGAGCCGAACTTTGTATAGTTTGAGCTCGACACATTTATTAAACGAGCTTCAATATACGAGTTCGAACGAGTTTTTAATGAGTCGAACACCGAACTGCTCCCAAACGGCTCGGCTCAGTTACACCCCTATTCACAAGGCATCCGGTAGTTTTTTTTTTCTTACAGCAAAGATTCCCGAAGCTCATTGATGGGATAAGCTTCCAATAGTTCTCCTGTAGCTATGTGATAACATTGTTGAGTAGCTTGTTGATCCCTTGTTATTATTGGGATTTTCATGGTTAAGTAGTGAATACAAGTAACGACAATCATCTCATACAATAAGGAACGTCCAATAACACAATTGTATGCAAAATTCATGTTCATAATATTAAAAATTCATAAAATTTTAATATGGGTCTATCATCTCTATTTCTAAACTCTTCTGTGAGCTCCGTTCATCCTTTTGGCTAAACAATCTTACCACAAAAACTGGATAATGGCAAGGGAACATATTTTATACCAATTACGAACCCTCCCATGGCTTTATTACCTTTCTGGTGAGGATGTTAATTGTGCTTCCATCATCCATGAGTAGCCTTTTCGCTAAGAAGTTTGAATGTACAAGCTTATCACTAATGCATCATTATAAGATTATAGGACATGATGTCCATCTTTTTTCGTTCATTTGTACAACTGGAACAAATGAGTTCATTTTGTTGTTAATGGAGGTCAAATGACAATGTCGATGAATTGCACAACAAAAATATAATGATAGTAGGGTTTAAACCCTGTATCTTATGATACCATTTGAGAGAGATGACTACTAAACCACTCTTTCACTAGCTTCTAAATGAATTAGAGTGTTTGATATGTATACATATTTATAGTTATAATTTTTTTTAATAAGAATATTATCCGTCTCCATAATCATGAACGTGAGTATAGAGTATAAAACTAAGTGGCAAAAGGTGTGAACATTTATTGTGGAGACCAAAGATCGAACTCTCACTTCTCTTGATTTCCCTTCTTGTGATGTTAGGAAAGTATAGAGTTACAACCAGCTTGAAGCTGAATGAATTAAAGAAAAAAAAATTTGTCAAGTTGTACGAATAATATTCTAAGTTATGACCCGCAAAGGAGGAGTGGGTGTTGTATGTTTGTGGGGGGAAAGTGAACCGAACCAAACATTACATTGCAAAGGAGTGAGCCACCTAATCAACCAAACAATACTTCCGGTCACCAAAACTACCAAATTCTACAATACTTCCGGCCTACTACTCCTACTGTTAACAGTATCCTCTAAAACTCCAAACCCAACACAGTGAGAGTAATTGACCTCAAACTCTTTCAACAATGATGCAAACGCTTCTATCATCTCCTTAACTTTCTCTTCTCTCTTTTTCAACACAACCAAACCCACCAAGTCCAAGTTCAGGCTCTTAGCAGACGAGAGGTAAATATCAAGACTTTATTGTTATTAGCTGCATATTCATCTTCAGGAATGCGTGGGCTTAAATTCTTAGACAGATTTAAGAGTGCCCAAGTCCACGCCTTGAGCTCTTCGGACAGTCCAAAATCCAAATTCACCAGCTCTGTTTCTGTTTCTGTTTCTCAATCTCTTCTCCCCTATGGACTCCCTACAACTGACCTCCTTCAACCCGCCATAGACCCTTTCTTGAAACCCATTTCCTACGTGGAATCTCTCGCTGAACTTTATCGCCGCCTGCAGACCTGCTCGCAGTCGGGTAAATCATTATTATTCATAGAGCAGTACTCCCTCCTGCGCGGTTTAGGTGATCCTAAGCTGCTTAGGAGGTGCCTCTCTGCCGCCAGACAATTTGCTACTGATGTGTACTCCAAGGTGGTGCTTTCTGCTTGGTTAAGATTTGAGAGGAGAGAAGATGAATTTATTGGTGTTTCATCCATGGATTGTACTGGTTATGTTCTTGAATGCCCTGTTGCTACTTTAGTTTCTGGGTACGATCCTATATCAGTTTATAATCATTGCCAGTGCCATCAAGATTGTTCTGAGTTTGTTAATACTCATATCTCAACAGGAAATGATGATTGCTTGAGTTTGGACCATGATGATGATGATGATGATGTTGGTGTTTCATTTTGTATAAATGATGATTTGGTTCATTGTATTAGATCTAAAATTGCTGCCCTTTCTAGCCCATTAAAGGTAATGCTATATGGTAGCTTTGTCGAGTCAAGAAGGGATGAGGTTGATTTTTCGAAGAATAAAATATCTGTGGAGGCAATGAGAGCTGTTGAATTTTATAGTAGGACCAAGAGAGTTGATATGTTTTCTGCTGATATTCTTTTGGAGTTGCTTTCGTTTGCAAATAGGTTCTGCTGTGAGGAAATGAAGTCTGCTTGTGATGCTCATTTGTCTTCTTTGGTATGTGGGATTGATGATGCACTGATTCTTATGGATTATGCTTTAGAAGAAAGGGCAAATCTTCTTGTAGCTTCCTGCTTGCAGGTGTTGCTTAGGGAGCTCCCAAGTTCGCTGTATAATCACAAAGTAATGAAAATATTTTGTCACACTGAAGCTAGGGAGAGATGGAAGACGCTTGGGCATGCTTCATTCTTGCTCTATTATTTCCTGAGTCAAGTAGCTATGGAAGAAAAAATGGTATCAAACTCAACTGTGATGTTGTTGGAAAGATTCCATGAATTTGCAACGGAAAAGTGGCAAAAGGCACTTGCTTTGCATCAACTGGGTTGTGTTTACCTTCAGAGGAACGAGTACAAGGATGCCCAGATTTGTTTTGAGCAAGCGGTTCAGGCAGGTCATGTTTATTCATTAGCTGGTGTTGCAAGGGCCAAGTACAAACAAGGGCAGCAGTATTCGGCTTTTAGGTTGATAAATTCTATTATTTTTGAGTATAAGCCAGTTGGTTGGATGTACCAAGAGAGATCTTTGTATGGCATTGGGCAAGAAAAAATTATTGATTTGAATACAGCAACAGAACTGGATCCAACTCTTTCATTTCCATATAAATGCAGAGCTGTCATGATGGTTGAAAAGAAACAGATTAAGCAGGCTATCTTAGAGATTGGTAAAATTCTTGCATTCAAGCTGTCACCTGATTGCCTTGAATTGAGAGCTTGGTTCTTCATTGCACTTGAGGATTATGATAGTGCATTAAGAGATATTCGAGTATTACTAACTCTGGAACCTAATTATTTGATGTTTAATGAGAAGGTGAGTGGTGATCACCTGGTTGAAGTTCTCAGCCATCGAGTTCAGCAGTGTAGTCTGGCTGACTGCTGGATGCAACTTTATGAACAATGGTCCTGTGTTGATGATATTGGTTCTCTGGCTGTTATACATCAGATGTTGGCCAATGATCCTGGGAAGAGCCTATTACGGTTTCGACAGTCTTTACTTCTTCTACGGTAAGTGTTGTAACCTGCACTGCAAGTCTGCAACATTTAGGTAGCAATCACTATCTACATTAACTTTTGCATAGCTCATATCACGTTAAATTCTTTCGTTTTTGTGAATTGAAATCTGAGTTCTTCAGAAATTTATGCCCTGCCACTTTTTTATGTGAAGTACTGCTGAAATCAGCCTTCCTTTTGCTAAAATTATCAATTGATATCTAACATAGAACCGGTACGTATTAACCTGTGAAATTATATGCAAAAGAGTTCTGCGTCTAATATAATTATCCCAATTCAGCTCTTCATTCTTGTCTTTTCTGGTTTCACTAGGGCTTTCTTTTAAAGATGGGCTTGATGATAATTGGGTTTCCAGTACTTCCTATACTTGGAACAGCCAAAGATGATGTCCAGTTCATACATTTTATTTCTTTTCTACTTTGTGGTTAGTATTTACCTTATTGAATTTAGTTGCATGAAATATTCTAGATATCTATTGTGATAGGTTAAATTGTCAGAAGGCTGCAATGCGCTGTTTGCGATTGGCTAGAAACTATTGCAGTTTAGAGTATGAAAAACTGGTTTATGAAGGATGGATTTTATATGACACTGGCCATCGTGAAGAGGCTATCTCAAGGGCTGAGAAATCCATTTTGATCCAGAGGTCATTTGAAGCGTTCTTCCTCAAAGCATACATAATAGCTGATACAAATCTGGATGCTGGAACATCATCTTATGTCATTCAACTCTTGGAGGAAGCTCTTCGATGCCCTTCTGATGGTCTTCGAAAGGGCCAAGTAAGAAAGGCCTAGAATCTTTATAATATTGCATTTTTTTCCCTTGATTTAGTCCTCTGAATATGCATAGTTGATGTCTTGTAGGCCTTGAATAATTTAGGAAGTATATATGCGGATTGTGGTAAGCTGGACCAGGCTGCTGACTGCTACATTAATGCACTTAAAATCAAGCATACAAGAGCTCATCAAGGGTTGGCACGCTTGTATCATTTGAAAAATCAAAGGAAAGCTGCATATGATGAGATGACCAAGCTAATAGAGAAGGCACACAATAATGCACCGGCATATGAGAAACGGTCAGAATATTGTGACCGTGAGATGGCAAAGAATGATCTTAATATGGCAACACAGCTGGATCCACTACGAACATACCCATATAAATACAGGGCAGCAGGTATTATGACAACCCTTCTCTCCATATTTATCTCTTTTGAGGCACATCATATGTGATGATCCCTTTGATACAAATCCCATACTTCTACTAACATTAGGAAAACAGAGTTCTCGATATGATATTAAACTTTTCTAGTTTTCAGGAGTCCATTAGCTATTCCAATTCCATAATCCGGTTGTCACTCTGACGGGTTAGGCTTATATATCTGATCTCATGATCCAACATTATGTCATCTTTGAATTGATGGTCATTTAGCTAGAGGATTCTTTATCAACAGTAATGCACCAAGAAATGCTACATCTGTCCTAACCTAGTGGTGATTCACAGTGCCATAGTTCTGCTAAATATGCTACTGCAAACAAATGACTTTTCTTCTCAAGTGGAGCTACTGTTTTGGTAGGGCAAACTTATTTATAATTGAAGTAATAACTTTCATTGACCCAAAAAAGAAAATAATAACTTTCTTTCCTTTCCAATGCTCCCAATTGTGCATCACTCTTATAATTGGACATCAGTAATCATTCTCTCTTTAATGAGGTTTTGTTGAAATTGATTCATTTGTTGTCATTTTCTTTAGCATTAAATGTTATTGGCATATAAGAGGAACTTACATATCTGTATGCCATATGTTTATTTTGTAATTAAAGTTAAAGAACTTGATGAGACAACTTCTCGACTTTAATGTATGTGCTGCCTATACAAGGCTTATGAAGTAAAAGGAAGTGAATGCAGGTTCTTACAAATGACATCCTCTCCTTGCCAAGACCCTAACAGGTTAGTTGCAGTGCCCAGTTGCAGGCATGCACTACGCCCGCACATAGTTAAGGATTAGGTCAACCCTATTATGTACCATCAGTTCTATTCTGGCATTCAGCAGGCTAGAAAAATCAACTCTTTTTCTTGCAAATACTGTCTGTGATTTCATTGGCTTCCCTTTTTTTTTTTGCAGCTTGCCTATTACCGGCAAATTCCAAAACTTCTATTAACATTCACTCTTTTTTTTTTTTCCCAGTTCTGATGGATGAACAAAGAGAAAATGAAGCTCTAGAAGAGCTTAATAAGGCCATAGCTTTTAAACCTGAGTTGCAAATGCTTCATCTTCGAGCAGCATTTTATGAGTCAATGGGGGAGCTGCACTCTGCTCTTCAAGATTGTGAGGCAGCTCTCTGTCTGGACTCCAATCACACGGACACACTTGACCTATACAATAAAACGCAGAACCGAGTTTCTAATCAGTGAAACATTCAAATCGTTCTCTAATTTCTCTGATCAAGTCTCTGTACCTTGGGAGAAGAAAGTCGAGTTTCCAGGCTGACCTTATTTGGAGAATCATGGTCCATAAGAGCTTTCATCAACAAAGTTACAATATGAAGAGAGGAATAGGTCAAGGAGAAGCAATGAAGTTATATGTATATATGGCATAATGGAACTGATGACAGATTACAAAAGCATACTGCAAATAGTCTCTGAACAAATTCTTAATGTAAGTTAACAGTGTATCGTCAATGTCCACACGTTATCAGTTAACAAATTCAGATATACATAAAAAAGTTTCTTCCTTCGTTTAAATTACTTTTTGTAATTGTTTCTCTACAACAGTATAGGTTTCAACACTTGTTTTGCACTAGAAATAATTGTTTCCTATATATATTTTTACTTTGTTTTTTCATTTTTAATCGGTTCATCTTGTAAATGAACAAAGAAATGAATACAAATCTCAGTTATCAGTTATCAAATCATCCTCAGCAGCAATGATGTACACAAGAAAAAGGGAAGGAATTTATGTCAAGTGTCTGAATCTTCTGGTCTGGGGATGATTTTTTTTTTTTTTTCATTCAAGTATTGGGACTTGAGTTTATTTGATTCTACAATCATACATGTACTCTAATGTATACATCAACTTCAGGTTAACAAACAAAAAGGAGTCGGGACACCAATGGTTTTCCTTTTTTCAGTTATATACAAATATCATTTTCTATACCTCACACCAGATGCAAGAATTTTCTACCTAACTGCCTCTGATATAAAAAGAACAGGATCGGGGAGAAAAATAATCTGAGAACAAGGAAATACTGCTGAAGTGCATACTTCAGGCTAAACTGCAGCTCTTAACTTCCTTCTGTAGACATAATTTCGAGTTCTGCCCACCAAAGGGGAGATAATTTGGGTGTTGCTCCATCAGGTCCCATTGCTGTGATCTCTTTCAACTTGGCTACAATCTCACTCATTGTTGGTCTTTGTTTTGCATCAGGATGGATGCAACTTTTTATCACTGATATGAATTTCTTGAGTTCATCCTCTTTGAAAGAGTCTAGGGTCGGATCTACCATTTCCATTATGGCTTTCTGTCCTGTCAAATAGTCTGATGTGCAGCCACCAAGAGGATTTTTGTCAACAGGATCTAGGATCCTGCCAGTTATGATTTCATACAAAATAGCCCCAAAGCTGTAAATGTTGCTTTTTGGATCTGCCGACTCCATCTTCATTCCAGGTATATCACTCACCAAACTGAAATCTGATATTTTGGCTGCATAGTCTTCAGTAAGATATACAGTGGATGACTGCAAATTTTCATGGACTATTGGTGGATTTAACTGGTGCTTGTATTCAAGGCAATATGCGATGCCCATTGCAATTCGTAATCTCATTCCCCAGTCCAAGTGTTCTGCTTCCTTTACTGCAAAACATCAAAAATTCGATGTCATTCAAATTATCAAAATGCTGAACTATTCATACTGTTTCTATAACTATAACCTAACATACTGTAGACCATCTTTAGTCGCAAGAGAAAATCTAAAATTCTTTCCTGAATCCTGAAGTAAAATGAGAAGTGAATAGGATTATGAGTCAGATTGTTAGATAGATGTTCATAAATGCTATGATGCAAATATTCTGTGTCAATAGTGGCAGCCCAACATATCATTTTAATGTTCAGAATCTTAAGCAAATTCAGATTTTTGCAGGTTTAGTAAACAATCCTGACATGACATATAATGGTTTGAACTAGAGTAGACAATAGAGGGCATAATCCATATTTAGGAAACAAGATACTGTAAAGACAGAAAAATTAACATTTCTTTCCTTGAAGAAGACTAATGTAGCTCCATGCAGGATATTAGCGTACATGCTCCAAGCACAATGGATGACTTATTGTCCAATAATGAAACACACAGAACCTCATAAATAGCAGCATACTAATGAACAGTGGCAATATTTAAAATTTTGTATTAAATCTACGGATCAAGTGGCATTTAGATCAGTCGATCATTTTGTGTTTTGGGACTAATTTTTCAGGGATACCCATAAGACTAATGCTCGGAAAATAGAATACTCACTGTGCAGATGCTCGAAAAGAGTTCCATTTGGAGCATACTCAAAAACCATCATTCTTGTGAAAGGTTTGTCTTCTTCACAGTATCCAATTAGATTGACAAAATTTTTATGGTTCACTTTTGATAACGCGTCAATCTGAAAGCATCATGATAAGAGACATTGAAAGTTTTTATTCATTTGAGCACATGAAACTTAGGAATTTCAATTTCAAATACCTTATTTCTGAAGCGTGCTTCAAAATTCTTTGACCACTCTTTAAGAGATGTGACGGCAGTAGATGTCACAGCTATTTCAACTCCACTTGATAAAGTCCCCTTGTATACCTTACCATTTGAAAAGGAGCCAATTATGTTACTAAAATCTTCACAAGCAACTTCAAGTTCTGATCTCCTGAGTTTTGGCACGCCTGAGAGCAATATTCAGAAAAATGAGCATTTATACATGTAAAATAATGTCAAGACAGCATATTGTTGTAGTAGAGAGACACAGGATAATGGAGCACACTATTGCTGATGATTTAGTAATCAGATAAAAAAAATTATGGATGTCTACAGGTATTGTTTCTTGGGAGTACAAGAATTACCTGTTACGAAAGCTTTTTGTAGCTGCCCACTTAGCCCTGTAGCCCAAGGTTTGACAGTGACAGGCTTCCTGCTTCTAAAGAAGATCACACCAGCAGCTGAAATAAAAAATAACACAGAGCCTCCAACAATACCAGAAATTAGAACTATCTGATGCTTTGATTTGAAATTATCTACTGCTTGACTTGGAGTTGAGGCAGGGACCATTGGAACAACAGGATGTTGTGGTGGTGCAAACATGACAATAGATGGATGTGCAGGAGCAGGTGAAGCTTGAGTTGGTGCTTCCGTGGGTGAGGGTGAAGGTGGCAAGGGGAGACTTAAGGAGGATTCTGTTGGAGTAAATGATGGAGATTCTGAAGGAAATGGCGAGGAGGAAAATGATGATGATGGTGACAAATATATTGGGTCAGAGGGCAACAATGATGGTGATGAAGGATTTTCTGATGGTGCAAATGATGGTGGCAATAAAGACACTGAAGGTGAAGGTCCAGAACTAATGTGATGTGCATGATGATTGTGGGGTTTGGGTGGATTTGCAGTATCAGGTACCTGCAGTAGCACTCGGTGAGCAATGTCTTGAGGTTGGGCTATGTTCCTGACAAAGATAATGGTATAAAATCAATTGAATATAACTGATATGGATAAAACATTCCATTTGGTCATAAAAAATCAATTGAATATGAGACTTGCAAGCTATGTTCCACATTTCCTGGTAAATATACAAGGTTTAAGGCATAAAAGAAGTTGTTCTATGTTCCAAAGATTCATTTTTTTTGAAAATCGTTTTGTATACCTGGTAGAGCCTTTTGCATACTGGGTAGAGCCTTGGCTGCTATAAGAATCTCTTAACTGGTTTTGATCTGCCTGAATTTCAGAACATATTTGAAGTTTGTCTATTTCAGGCAATTTGCTGCTGAGGAACTTGTTGTTGTCTAGTAAGCTGGTTATAAGAATACCAGCATATAACTTAGCCAAAGGATCCATGATTTAAAGGAATAAGGAATTTAGAGATTCTTACAACTAGGGATGATTACAAAAAAAATCCTTACAGGGCATGCAGCGACAGGTTATTAGCAAAGTCAAGAGGAAATGGTCCGCTGAAGTTATTGTATCCTAAATCCAACACCTCCAGCTCCTTTAGTTCTTCTATCTCCTTAGGTATATTTCCATAGAATGAATTGTTGCGTAGAATACTATAAAGGAAATTCATATTATTTCAGACAAATTCCCACATGAAAAGTTTTTAAAAATTTAAAATTAGAAGCTTTTGCTTACATAGATTTTAAGCCAGCCAGCCTCCCAAGCTCAGGTGCCAGAGTTCCTTGGAGACACAAATCTTTCAAATGCCTACAAGTTTGATAGGTCTAACTTCAGGTGTAAAGGAAAAAGACAAAAAGGAAAGATGTTATCTATGATGCAGGTTATATATAAACCACATAAATAGATCAAGGCTTTACTACTCAAAGGGGATTAAAAAAGAAAAATCTGTATCAAGGGAAATACAGTTAGTATGGCAGAAATAAGTATGGTGGTTGGCACCAATCAAACCTGTATCTATCAGAATCAGAAATTTTGCTTTACCATTTAACTTGGATCTAACAATGCAAATATGAGTTCTGGTTGAAAATCAATTGTAACTGACTTAAAATTATGTGCCTGGAGTAGAATTGCCCATTCTACCTTACAAAACATTACAAACTTGTTGAAATGAAGTAAATGGGAAGTCGATCACACAAGGTGATAAACTTAAGAAGATGGTGAAATGAATATATAAAAATATTACTCACAATACGACCACTTTTCCATCTGAGCATTCAACTCCAAACCAGAAACAAGGGTCGGTGTCTCCATTTTTCTCATTCCAATTAGATAAGGCTCCAAAAGGGTCCTTCTCCACTCCGTCTCGGAATCTTAACAGGGCCAAACCTACACAAAGTGATCATTTGGTCATTGGTAAATGGTAAAAATATGCAGACCGCAGAACCATTTTAATTTCCTGCAGTAAGGCAGGCAGCCAGCTTACCTTCTGCGTTGAGAGACAAGCATAAGCTGAGATATTGATGATGAAAAAGTAACAGAATTCCAACTAACACGGCCGTTCGGAGCTTTGCAAGATTCAATGCCCACCCTCCATTCATTTCCTATATAAAAGTCAGCAATATAAGTGATAGATCAACTTGGTTCTCTCAAAACATTAACATAGAAATGCACGTACTAGCAGAAGTAAAAGAGAAGATGGGTGAGTGCATGTGCAGCTTCTTTTAGCTAATTTGCAGAAGAAGAGAACAAACCTTGTGTGCTTGAAAGTTGTTTAAGTCTGCTGGCGATTAGTATTCAGCAATGTTGGAATTGGTTTATTTGATTGCCTGCAGATTGACTGTGTCATCTGCATTTTATACAGCGCCGTCCTATCAAATGCCACATGCTTCTCACGTGACTATTTTCTATTTTTGTTGAGCCAAATTTTTGTATTACTTTTTTTTTTTAAACTATTTCTTGATACGTCCTCTAGGGGTGGCCACCGTTCATGAACCGGCCAGTTTTGGTTCGGAATTGGTTCATGGTTCGACCTAAGGTGGAACTGAACTAGAATCGGCTTAATTTTGGTTTTAAATTGATTGGTTCAAAATTGGCCGGTTTTGGTTTATGGTTTCAATTTTTTCGATTTGGTTTTTACGCACTATAAAAAAGCTGTGTTATTTTAGAAAACAAAATATACCACAAGTAAGAGAAAATTATGTATAATTTTATAAGAAGTTGTAACTTTCATTTTTTGAATTTTTGACATAATTTTTTTTCATAAACTGAACTTGAACCGGCCGGTTTGGAACTTGAACTGGCCAGTTCCGAACCGAAACCGCCGGTTCACAGTTCTAGAAGGAGTGGAACCGGCCCTGAACCGGTCCCTCCCTCGGTTCATGGCCGGTTCAGCCCGGTTCTGGGTTTGACCGGTTCCGGATTTGACCGGTCCGGTTGCGGTTCGGTTCTGGGCCGAAACCAGCCCGTGGCCACCCCTATGTGTATTTTTTTTTCGACATTTAAGTGGCATGTGTTTTATAATATTTTACACTTTAATACCCTTCAAACAATTATTGTTTAAAAAATATGCATTAATGTTAAAATAATACGGATTTTTAAAATTAAAATCATACAATAAATGATATATCATTCAACTAAATACAATAAACTCACAATAAATTAAGTTTAAATGTATTTTTAATTTTTTTATGAATAAAAAGAAATAATTTTTAAAATAAATCTATAATATTTTTAAAAATAACCAATTAATTAGATTGATCATAAATTATAATTTATCATTGAAATTTAATATTATATCAATATTTTTTATAAAATAATGATGATATTAATTAGAAGGGTATTAAAGTGTAAAAAAATAAAAAACACAGTGTACTTAAATGTCAAAAAAATTACAGGACTAATTTTGTCAAAACACGAAACTATGGGGTACAAAATTGTAGTTATCCCTAAAAGTTTTTCAAAAAAAAAAATTATTAACATGGACACGTTTCAAAATGTAAGAATAATAAAGTATTACTAATGCATATTAACTTTTTATAAAAATAAATTCATAATACATAATATATCTGTAAACACATGTACTTGCATAAATTTATCATTTAGCCCTCTATACTTCTAATTTTTTCAAATTAATACTTCAACTTGTCTATAACCTATTACATAAACACTTGTACTTGCATGAATTTATCTTTTTTTAACTGAATACTTGCATGAATTAATCACTTTGCTACTCTGTACTTACATGAATTAATCATTTTACTATTATATATATGATGATGTGTCATCCCACCTGTTATGTTAATAGTACACAAATTAGTTTATAAGTTATGATTTATGTAAGTTGGAGTGTTTAAATGACAAAAGTATAAATATACATGTCAAAATGAAAAAAATTATTAAATTCAAAAGGCGGCATATGTGTCGTGCCTAAAAAATGTATACTAATCCTTTATTCATTAATTATCACGAGGTGTAGACTTTTTTTTTTGGGACAGGTGATACAGGATCTAGTATCATCGGGATGGAGATGAGGATAATTAGCTGTTAGTTATTAGAAGTTAGTATATTTTGAAAACCATTTTTGTGAGCCACCACTATAAAGTGGGATCTCACATGCCTAGTGTGAGAGAGATGAATTAAACTCAAGATCTCTCTCTCCCAAGAGTAAAGACTCTTGCCACTTGAGTTAGGATTGTTATATATATTGTATAATACATTTTTGTTCCTTTTTGTTGGTTCTATATTATACATTATTTTTAAGAAAAAAAGATAATTAACTTATTAATTTATTAATAATTTTATTTAAGTTATTTAATTTTAACAAAATAATATAAATTGTATAATATTAATAAAAATATCTAAAAAGCAGGGCATGATATTTCAGTTATATTAACTATATTTTACTTAATTTATATGAAAATTAAAATAAAATTATAATTTTGACTTTTTATAAATTTAATATACTTTTCCCCATATCTAATAGTTATAAAGTAACGCTTTACTTTATAATTACATAAAATTAGTTTGCTATATGTGCAACGCATAAATTTACTTAAAATAAATTCAAAATATAAAAAATACATATCAACACTCTGTGGTTTTATTATTTTATCATCAAAAATGATATTTTTTTTTTGTGACACTTCGACATTATATGAATTTAACTAATTGCTATAAAATTTTGGAATAAGTACAATTTTCATCGCCGTGGTGCCTTATGACAAAACTAGTCATGTGATTTTGTTTACGATATTTAAGTACCTACATTTTATATTTCGTAAACTTTAATACCCTTTTGAATAATATCTTTCAAAATCTGCTTTAATATTAAAATAATATGAATTTTTAATAGTAAAATAATATATTAAGTGATGTAGCATTCAACAAACTTCAAAGAACTCATAATAAATCAAGTTTAAATGTATATTTAATTTTATTATGAATAAAAAGAAATAATTTTTAAAATAAATATAATATTTAAAAAACCAATTATTTAAATTAATCATAAATCATATATAAAATAAATTTAGCATTGAAATTTAATATTATATTAATATTTTTATCATAAAATAATGATGATATTAGTTGATAGGTATTAAAGTGTATGAAATATGAAACATATGTACTTAAATATTGTATAAAAACCACAAGACTAGTTTTGGCATAAGGTAAAATGACAAGGATCAAAAATATACTTATCCCTAGAATTTTTAGTCTGTAACACTAGTAATTTCACTCTCGACTAACATTTAAAAATATAAATTTCTATTTCATTTAATAGAAAAGAAAAAAAAAATCTATTTATTATAGTTTTAGGTGGTAAAATGATGAAGAAAATAAATAAAATATAAAAAAATTATTTCTTTCATATTTCTACTTGATAGAATATTAACCACTATGTGTAGTTGTGAGCTGTCATTTGTAATTGATTGCAAAAATTATGTGATTAGAATCAACATTAGCCCCACAAAATATATCACAATGATCCTAGGCAAGTCTTATATAGAAATAGTTATTGCTTTCCATAACAAGTAGCTTTGGATATATTATAAGTACATGATCTTGTTTGCAGATTCAATGTATTATAGAAGTAATAAACTAGGACTTGTATGATTCTTTCAATCGAATAACAAAAAGAAAGAAAGAAAAGACACAATTTTGAAAGATTAGAAATTGGGAGATCAAACTGCCTCCATATGAGGTTCTTAAGCAGGTCTTTTGATTTTTGAGGACTTAATATTCAAAATATTATAAATGTTGAACCAAAAGCATAAGCAATTTAGAATTTGTTGTTACACTAATTTGCATCAAATTAGATGACTCAAATTATAGATTATAATCCTAAGCCATAGGGATGTATATCATTGGTAAAGATAAATTAGGATATATAAATGGAGATTTTCTACAGTCATCATTGGAGACATATCCAAATTTAAAAAAAAATAAAAAAATTAAAGATGTGATAGTAAAGGGGTGGTTAATCAATTCGCTAGATTCAAAATAAATTGGAAACAACATAAGATTTCCAACAACAAAGGCAATATGGTATACTATTGCTGCAACATATTTGGATGACATTAATATCTCACAGCTTTATGATCTCAAGATGAAGGTGACATAACTCAAATAAGGCGAATGATTAATTAAGTCGTATTATAACACTCTTTAAGGCATTTGAAAAGATGTTAACTTTCAGCGTCTAAAATTCATGAGGTGTAAATTTGATATCTAAAATATAACTCTATAATATAATAGATTTTGTACATATTTCAATGGATTTAATGATTGTTTGAATAAGATTCGAACTAACATGCTTTAATATCATCCTTTTCCTATAGTGGAACAAACCTATGCCCATGTTCATTAGGAAGATCTACGGCAAATTGCTATGTTAAAAAAAGAAGAAAACATATCTAGCATGTCTATGATATCAAAGAGAGGATAAAAATCACAATATTAATATGCACTTAATATGATAACAAATAAGAAGCCAAACACTTCAACGAAGTCAAAAATACAAATTAGGTGGTTGTGCGACACTTGCTAGTGCTAAGAGCGCTCCTTCCATTGAACCTCTACTTTCTCTCATACCTCAAGAAGAATCTTCATTAGTCATTAAAAAAACTATTCTTCGACCTAAAATGAATTAGGTAACAATGCCTGGATTGTTAATTTCAAGGCAACCAATCATATGACATTCAACCTATGGGAATTTATTGAAAACCCTTATTTTACCTAAAATGAATCAGGTAACTAATGTGAATAGTGTGAAATATCCAGTTATAAGGGCTAAAAAAGTGGCACTTTCATCCTCTCTATCTTTATCAAATATTCTACTTTATTTAGCTTTATCAAATCAATTTTTATCAGTAGGATAAGCTACTGAAGAATGGAGTTATTGTGTACAAATTTGTCCTAAATTTTACTTGTTTCAAAATATTCTTACAAAGAAGATTATTAGTCGTAGTACTAAATGAGATGAGTTATACTATACAAATAAATTTAGTAATGGTCATGCAAGCAACATTGGTTAAAATGATGATAAAGAGTGAGAAAATTGGTTATGGCATCTATAAGTGGGACATCTATCTGAAGAAAAGTGTGTGTAGAGAAACAATGAAAATGTAAAATTTAAAAATTTTCATTACATGCAACATTTGCATCAAACACAAAACACTTTCATGCCCATAGATCATATCACATGCATAATAAACAATATACTATCAACATGTCAACCAAGTCATGCTTCCAAAAATAAGACCTAGCAACTAAGAAATATAGTAACACTTACATAACTCCTTAGTTGGTAGCACGCTCGTTAAGCTTTGGTTGGTGTTGATCTACAAGCTCCAAGCTCCCCAATTGTAAAGCCTCTAGCTTGATACACACGGGTTGGCAAGGAAGACCTCCAAGGATGGTGATGTTTAAGCCACAAGCCTCTCCTTTGTTGAGCTAAAGCGCTTGCAAGAACTTCCACCAAACAAGGATGTGTAGGACAATGAAGCAACCTTTAATAGATGATGGACTATTAGAAAGAACACAACTCTTGTGTTTAGTTTGATATGTTTACCCTTGAATAAGAAGAAGGAAGAAGACTCTCTCAATCCCTTTTCGCTCTTTTGGTTGATATCAAATTCTCTCTAACTTGTGCAAATGAAGTTATGACTTAGCTCTCTCTACAAACTCCACTAACTATATCCATAAAGCGAATATGATAATAGTTTATGTGTTGAGTGTCTCACACTCAATTCACATGCATAAGGAGTGAGAGAGTTGTCTCTACACTCTCCACTAACCTAAATAAAACTAACATTATTTAATTAGCTACAACTTGAGTGTCTCACACTCAAGTCACATGCAATGCTATAGGTTGAGTGTCTTACACTCAAGCTACATGTATGGCTTAGCTTTATTGTGAGTGGGAGGTATTTGGTTGCTTGGATAACCTTAGCCTTGATATCCATTAACTCTTAATGGATGTAGGCTAAAACTATGGGCTCATGGGTTTCTCTACACACTTAGAGGAGGCCCACCCATACCTATCAAACAAATAGGC
>CATIWO010347114.1:0-12922 GCA_949673435.1 Macaranga tanarius | reverse complement strand
ATTGACTTATTTACTAAAGAATCAAACTCCAAAGCATATACTCATAATAGTGGCAAACAATGCTTACATCAGCAATTGTAATTATATTCTTAATTATCATTGATGAACAGTAATCCGGTCTTAGGACACGGATGTTACACTAAATGTGCTGAAAATTAAAATATAAAATGCACATGTGAAAAATGAGATGGCTAACTAATTTCAAATAAAAGTGATACCCATATGCCACATATGCTAAAAATTAAAATATAAATGCTAAAAATTATTCCCTCCGTTCCATTCTAATTGTCGTTTAAGGTAATGTCACAAAAATTAAGAATTTTATTTAATAGGCATAATTATAGGTGCAAATGACTATATTACCCTCTTTTAGAAAAACCAAAAGTCATACTTCAATCAAACTCTGAAATCAATATATGAGTGAAGTTGGAAATAAGAGTTTTATTTTTTATGGGTAATCTAAAAACGTTATTTGGAGTGGAATAATTTTTTTTTAAAAAAAACGACAATTGAAATGGAACGGATGAAGTAAAATATAAAATGTTAGGTTAGCATGGCATGTGGGTCCTATTTTATTTGAGATGAGTTAGTCACCTCATCTTTCATGTGTGCATTTTATATTTGAATTTTGATCAAATTCAAATTGTACTAGAATTGCAATTAAAATATCAAATTATGCTACTTTTATCAATTTTTAAAGTTATGTATAAAATTATAACAGGTTGAAAATGTTGTGATTTTATGCATCAATATATTTATATTATATTTTATTTTCATTGAAAAATAAATTTTCTCTTTATTCATTATATTATATTTTTAAAAATATTATTAAAACAAAATATAATAAAATATGATAAATATAACCTCTATAATATGTATGGGACTAACAAAATCTGCCAAGATTTTTTTGTTTTTTGGGTTACAACTGCCAAGTTTTCATTGAAACTACGACTGTCAGCAGATATTATGGACAGGAAGTGTATCTTTGCTCACAAGTTGTGGTTTTGGAGATTGTAATTGTGGGGCGGCTCAGTGGGGAAAATGGATTTAATCTCATTAATCATTATGGCAATAAAAGTTAACACTTCCGCAAGGCAGGCAGGTTTACTTTGGCCAAATGCCTTTTTAGTCAACCATTTTTTTTGTTATTATTGAACTGTTGAACCAAACAATCCTTGTATTTTTTTTAATTCTATATTTGGTATATATAAAAAAAATTCAAATTTAGATAGAGTTAAAAAAAAAATCAACTATTAAGAAATTAATATTCAAGCCTTCTCCTCTCCAAAATAAACTCAAAATTTCACCCTTATCTAATATTTAAATTTAGACCTATCGGTATTCAAAATATAAAATATGCGATATTTTATAATTTTATTTTATTTTTTTAATTTTGATAAAAAAATTTTACCAATTTTAGTAAAAATAATTATTTTATCAAAATTAAAAAATATTGATGTGATATCTTGTAAAATATAAAATTTATTTTTCTAAAATTACTAAATTTATAATGATGTATTGGAATAAAAAATATAAAATTTGCAACTTTTGACAAAAGTATCTCAACTTTTAAATTTTTAAAAAATATTTTAATTTTTCATTAATGCAAATAATTATTTAAGTACAATTAAACAAAAAAATATTGACACGATAATAAAAATTAAATTTACCATTAAAAAATTGTTAAATTCATAAATAGTTGTCAATGTAATAATCTCAAGGCATATTGGTGTAAAAAATTACAACATTTTTTACTTTTACAAATTTATACCAAACTTTGAAATTTGGTAAAATTAACCCAATTTAGCAAATTATTTATAATTTTAGTACAATTTCAATTTGGTCAAAATATGAAAAGTAAAATACATACGTGACTTTTAAGGTTAAATACTAATTATAATAGTTAGTTAGACTTTAATCTCAATAATTTTTTAAAATATAAAATGAGAACGAAAATTTTATTTAATAATTGTAAAAACTATGTTCATCTCATTCTTTACTTAGTTTTAAGTTTGCATATAAATGTGAGACTATGATAATAGATGTTAGCTAAATCACTTTAAATGTCACATATATATTTTATTTTTAAATTAATGACCAAATCACAATTGTTCTAAAATTATAAATAATATGTTAAATTATGCTAAAATTACAAATAATATGTTAAATTGTGGACTAGTTTTGTCAATTATTAAAATTTGGTATAAATATATAAAAGGTCAAAAAAATTGTAATTTTTTGTATCAATAGACCTAATTTTAAAATTAAAAATATTTTCCATATAAAAATTAGTGTCCTAAATAATTTGAATTTTTTTAATTTTTTTATAATTATTTATTTGAAATCAGTTATCAATATCCAATTTTCATATATATATATACACACACCATTTATTAAGATAGCAATCATTAATAAATTTAAGAATTTATTGCATGTGAGTTTAATTTTTAATTATCATGTCAGTGCTTTTTCAATTTAAATCAAATAATTTTAAATAGAAATATTTTTACTAAAATTAAAAAAAATAAAATTGTTAAAAAGCATAATTTTTTTGAAGTTTCATACTAATATATCTTTTATAAATTTTGTTAGTATCAAGGATAAATTTTAATATTTTATAAATGTCATATTACAACACTTTTTATTTAATTTTAATCAAATATCTACTTATACTAAATTGAGATATTTTTCTCAAAAGTAAAAGATTACAGTAGAATTATAAGAAATCATAACCGTCTTAAATTTTTTTGTACCGATATAACTTAAATTTATTAAGTTTAATCGTGAAAGAAGTTTGATGATTACTTTTTTCATTGTGTATTTTTATTAACTCTTTTTCACTTAGATTAAATAAGTTAGGAGTAAAGAAAAAATAATCTTTATTCTATTTATTAATTTTGATAATTTTATTGAATGATGAATACTTTATATTTTAGGAATAAAAGTTAAGTTGGACCTCAATTTTACCTAAGGTAGACATCGGACTTTCAAGTTTTTTGTTCGCAATAGTTTTTTTTTTCTTTTAAAATTAGAGTATATTGGACCTTTTAATTTCTAGAATATGTTATAATTAAGTTTTATAAGTCAAAGAAAAAAATAATTTTAATAGTTGACTGACAAAAAATTATTTTAACTATCGAATATATATATATAATTGTAGAGTTTTTAAAATTTTGAAACTTATAAAAAAAATTTTGAAAATTTTTTAAAACTTTACAATCAAATAAATTATACTTTAAGAAAATTATCAACTTTTTCATTAGTCAAAATATATTATTTTTTTGGTAATCAACAATTAAGATTATTTTTAAAAATTTGTAGAAATTGATTGTAAAATGTTTTAAAAAAAGTTTCAATACAATCTAGTTTTAAAAGAAATGGAGCTTATTAGAAATTTTAAAAAATATGAAGGTTTAATATAAATTTTTAAGTAAAATTGAAGGTCTAATTTAACTTTATTGCTATATTTGATTATTTAAAAATTATATTAAACACTTTTAATTCTCTAGCACATTTAATATTACTTTTCTTTTTATTAATATTACTAGAAATAGTTAATAGTTTAATGGTTGCATTTTGTACCTTGATCCATATGCTTTGTCTCTCATGGTATGAATGAAATCTATATGAGATGAACATGTAAATTTACAAAATGTGTAGCCCTTTAAATGAAATTGCTAACCATGATTTTCTAACTTAAAACATGATTTTTTTTTTTTTTTTGGTGTAAACACAGAGAAAGAGAAGAAATAATGTTAATCTTATCAAGGATATTAGGTTGGAATTTATATATATTATGAGATATAAAATTTAAGGAAGGTTGTATGGTGATTTTTCTTTTTAGTTAATTAATGAAAAATGTTTTTTATCATTCAAATATGGTTATTGATAAAGTATATTTTTTAGATTTATTGTCTCTTTTAAAAAAAAAAAAAAAAGTGTTCTACTTTGTGAAAACAAAATATCCATATAAGGCACCAAATTTTAAATTTATTATTATAAATTTACGAAATTATTTTTTTATTTAAATTATCTAAATAGAGTCCATTGAATTATAATTAATTCAGTTTAATTTGGACAGATTCTGATGACAAAAATTTTCCGATAACTGATTTAATGTAATTACATTACTTTTTATTTGAAAAGAAAAAAGTATTTTTATTATACAGTACACAAAAAAATTATATTCTTTAATTCATTAGTATATTTAAGCCATATAATTTATTTTTTAATAAAAAAAAAACATTCAACTTATCTAAAGAAATTATGCAAGCATGGAATTATGGTGAACCACCACCACCAACCACACTTTGAACCTCATTGATGTAAAATTAGAGAGCAATAAATTTTTATAACCTTAATGATCCACTTCTTCAACCATTTTTCATGACCCCATTGACACCGTCACCCATTTTACAAGTGCACATGAATATGCATCCATCTATATCTGATTCTGTCCCCATTTACCTGATTTCTCCATCATTTATCCATTTACTTTTGATTTCAACGTATCCCAAAAAAAAAAAAAAAAAAAAAAAAAAGCAAAAAGACATGAACATTGGGCCACAGATGTTTTACAATAAACTTGCATTATACGTATGATAAAGACGTAAAATACAAGTTTTGAAACACTACTTAATGATTAATGTTGCCTTCAATTAATATTATGTAAATATATTAATAAATGATTATACTACTTTATAGGACATGACTCTAGTTGTAAAGCTAAGTAGGATGATATATAGGTTTGCTTTTAATTATTTTATTTAAAATTCATTTTTATCTTATTAAGAAATTATTTTTTATAATTAACATTTTCAAGTATAATTTATCAGTTAGGGAGGGGTAATACAATTACCACATTTTTAAGGACATTTTCGAAGTGTAAAATTTAAATTTTATCGTCATTGATTTGTAAAATTATATATGGTCTAATTTTTTTCAAAAAAAGTCTAACTTATTTTTATTGCCCTTATAATTTTATCCGGATCGATTATGGATTAGTTAGAGCCCTTGTGGTCACTAAATATCGAGAGTATCATATGCAAAAAAAAAACCTTCTTGTTGATAAAAAGCTTAATACATTAAAAATTCTTTTAACTTTGTATTTTTTGTCAATTTGTCTCCTCAACTTATAAATGACCACTTAAATACCTCAACTTTTTAAAAATAAAATTTATCAACACTTTTAACATTATTTTATGTGTTTAAATGATATTTTTTATAAACTGAAATAAAACTATTTAAACTCGTAAAAAGATGTCTATATATTATAGTTTTGGCAAGTTAATATGTTAAAATTGTCAATTTATAAGTTAATGAAAAAAAACTGATAAAATGTGTCAAATTTTTTTAAAAAAAATTACAGATATGTTAAGCCTTGGTAAAAGAAAATAATTTATAAACGCTGATAAAAACAAATTGAGAAATATGATATATGTTGATGAAGAATGCCTTTGGAATTTTGTTAAAAAAAAAAAAAAAATGTATTGGAATGAAACGCTCATTGTCTAGCAAAATGAGACCATGACATATAAGTGTTTCCTCTTTTATTGTTTTTGAATTTTTTTTAGCATTTAGTTAAAATGATTAATTTTCAACACCATAAGAAAAAATTAATGGAATGTGAGTTCAATTCTTGGTCTCCATAATTAGATATTCACATTTTTTTTTGCTATTTAAACTACTTATCAAACTTATTGTTTTTAATTTAGTTTTATATAATTCCCAAGTTGAAATTTGGGTCAATATAGGCTGCAAAAGTGTCAAGCTGCGAGAATCTTTAGTCATTGCTACTATAAGACTAAGAAAGACTATGATGCAAGATACAAGGCTTGATGTTAACTCATGGAAACAAAATTAAGGTTTCAGCAAACATAAAGGATAATACAGAAAGCATTCTAGAAAAAGAAAAGGTAAGATTTGGCCAAAAAGGGGGCAAATCTTATTATTGTAACTAATTTCTTTTAAGCTTTTCTTTTGTATTTACATTAAAAAAAAATCCAACATCACTTAATTCAAATGATAAAATTTGTAAATTCTCTTAAATAATCTCTTAAATTCGAATTCTGTATATAAAAGGAATTAATTTTGAAAAAATTTAAGTCTTATAGAATCCACCTAATTTGATTATAGGAATTATCAACATTACTGGTAAATTATGACACCACGCATGCTACTTAAATAAAATTAGACACCCTAGCATGACCGGGATTGGTGTATTTGGATCCCACATCGTTTAGTTATGGTTAGGTGTGTGAGTTAATAAACATGTGCATTGAGTCTTTCCAGTCAGCAGTTGCCTAGATGAATACTCTTGCACGGACTGTGGTTCCTAATTACTGAATCATTAGGTCTTGCAAGTCTAGCTTAGAAAACCAGTGGTAGAACCTTACCTATATGAAATGAATCTTTCTTGCAACCTTACATGTATAAATGTTAATTTCACATAATATTAGCAAAATATGACTTGTTGGACTTTGAGTAGGAAAATATTTATCAAATCCATCTATAAATTTTTTTTATATATATAAACTCAAATATTAATCGATTATTACATATATAATTAATATTAAACAATATTAAAAATTAAAATATATTCAATTAAATTAAATAATAATGAACTGCGTAATAGGAACAATTTTTTCATATGAATATTAATATTCACAAATTATTATAAACATTAAATAATCTCTTTTTATATTAAAAATTTAATTTTTATAAATTAACAATGATAAATATTGAACTACTAATTAATATGAAAATAATTAATTAAAGTTATATATGTATGAGTTCCACTAAAAGTGTATCTTGTAGGTTAGGTAGCACGGACACCAAAACGAGGATATGGGGATACGGATATTGGAAAACGACTTCTAATTGAAGTGTCTTCTTTATAATTGAAGTGTTTAAAAAGTATCGAATATAGAAAAATGGGGATACAGATATGGAGAAATATTTATTAATTGAAGTGTATGTGCATAATAGCTGGTAGGTATGTCTAATTTATGCTTTTAAAAAAAAAAAAAAAGTATGTCTAATTTGAAATAGGCACAAAAATTGTCTCCTGTGTAAAAGGACGCATACCCCAAAACGCTGTAGCGACCAATTCCTTTTTTGCCTTGGTGCCTAGCCACACCTCATTTTCCCCTTTCTCTTCGTTTTTTTTTTCTTGTTGGTCACAGCTCCAAGCTCTAAAGAAAGCCAAGATCAAATCAGAATTCAAAAGGACTCAAAAACCCAAAAAAAAAAAAAAAAAAATCTATCCTTTATTGAATTTGAATGGAAGCAATAAGAAAACAAGCTACAAAGCTTCGAGAACAGGTCGCTAAGCAACAACAGGTACCCTGCAACTTTCAATTCCAACCCTATTTATTAGATCCAAAGTTTTTCTTTTTTTGATTTATCAGCTCCTTATCTTTGATGGGTTTCGATTTGTTTCTTCTTTTATGTCTTATTTTATGCTCTTACTTGAGACCCAGATGCTGAAACCATTTAAAAAGTGATAAAGATTGGCACTTTTTAAATTTGAAAGATGGGTTTGATTTAATTGGAGCTATTTTTATAATGTATGATTGTTTTTAGTTTTGGAATTCGTTAAGCTTTCTTGTTCTAGTATCTGATTAATTGGTATTAGATTAATTTGTTTTTTTTTTTAGTTGTTGTATTGGACTTGTATGATGTCTTTATTGTCATATGCAGATGTTGTTAGAGACATAGTTTTTGTAATTCAATTTGCTTTAGATATTTTAGCATACCCTTTGAAAAATGCTAAATAAGGAACACAATTCCTTGTGGGTTTGCTTTTAAGTTCCAAGACGGGCAATCTGTGTTGTGTACTTTTAAGCATGCCATTACACAGTTATAGGTAATTATGCACCAATTTTGTTCTTGTTTGCTGGTAGTTTAAATTTGAATAATGAATCTTCAGCTCCATCATATCATCTTATCAATTAAGTTATGAAGCTTTACTGTAAATAGTTCTGTTTGTCTAAGATTTTGATGCATGACATTTTTCCATTGTGAAATAATCTCTTTTTTAAAAAAAAAATTTTATTTAAAACCTTGTGGCTCAATTCAAGTGGTGTTTTAATGTCTTGAGTATTACTTCAGGCTGTTCTCAAACAGTTTGGGGCAGGCGGATATGGAGGTTCTGACAGTGTTATTACTGATGAGGCAGAACTTCATCAACATCAGAAACTTGAGAAGCTATACATATCAACCCGTGCTGGAAAGGTTGCTTAGTCCTCCTACTGCATATTGTTCCTTTTCATTCTATTTGTGAACTCAAGAGTGATGAATTCTCATTTTTTTCAGCATTTTCAAAGGGATATCGTTCGTGGTGTAGAAGGCTATATTGTCACAGGATCGAAACAAGTTGAGATAGGTGAGTTAATGGAAGCTTTAATGGCATTATTTACTGTTCTATCTACACTTATTTTCAGGGATGAAATGTTTTTATTTACTTATTCAGTTTATTATGTCAACAGGAACAAAGTTGTCAGAGGATAGTAGGAAATATGGTGCTGAAAATACATGTACAAGTGGTAGTACGTTATCAAAAGCTGCCGTAAGTTATGGGCGTGCTCGTGCTCAAATGGAGAAGGAGCGTGGTAATCTGCTGAAAGCTATGGGCACACAGGTTCTGACTGATTATTTTGTTTTATCTGTATAAAATAAATTTATACAGATTTAGGCAATCCTGTTATAAACACACTAGCTCTTATTTTTAAACAAGTTTGTGTGATGAAATCTATAATTATGATAGAATTATAAACAACATTTTCTGACTGAATAAAGCTCCATTGTTGTGCAAGCTGAATCCCGCAATGGCTGAAATATCTTCACTGCAAATTTAATAGGATTTGTGTGTACGTGTGTGCGTAAGAGTGAAAGTGAATTGGGGTCAGATCCTGCATGTAAGCCTGCTAAATATCCAATTTGAACCATTTTAAAGTGCATCCTAATCTAATTCTTTAAATAGTTTATCAAGTGTTTGCCCATCCATTAATAAAACTGACTTGCAGGAGTCCTATATGCTAACAGATTTAGATACAAATCATAAGTTCTTAAAATAGCTATATGCATAATTATGAAGTGTCTTGAGATTTTCCTGTATGTTTATATTTAACAAAAAGCATGTAAGTTTTAACTATATATTACAAAAACATATTAACATTCTCAAAATGAGGGATTAAACATTGAGTTGGAATGAATTTCCTTTGCCAACATCCACGATAAGTGTTTTGGTGTCCCGTAGAAATATGGCAAACAAAATCACATTTTTAAAACTGATGTATATGCACGATCACATATTTGAGAATTTAATTGTGCTGGATAAACACACAATACCTGGTCCGCTAACTGTAATTATTGAAACACCAGTTAAGTCTAGAAAATAAATTGTAGATATGTTAATTTTGGTTTTATATAGGGTCATTAAGGTAAATCCACATTTGGTTTCTTAATAGATTCAGATTAAAGGTATATATGCATTAGGACTATTGCATTATATGTAACAAAATGCTTGAAAACATATTGCATTTGGAATAAAATTGAAAGCCTTATCTGCAAAAATTCCTGCGAGATTTTGTCCATGAACTGCACTAGATAGTTTGTATTTTCTGTTACAAATACTAGTAAAGAAACAGACAGTGATATTCTGAACAGACTGCCATCAAGTTGATGAGATCATAGCAACTAGTAAATAATAGAGAATGGATGCAACTTCCTTAGGATAAATTTAATGTGCTTGCTCGGTTGCTCCTGCATATGGACATTTTAAAATAGGGATCAATTAATTTAATCACATTGTCTCTATCTCATTAATGTGGCCTAAAAATGATCACGGGCCATTAAAAAGAAAAAAAAGTGTTCCTGTGCTGCCTGACCAATTTAGACAATGAATTGGAAATTTTATCTTAAACATATAGGGCATGATAACTTAATTCAATCATGTTTGAATTATGGGCTGATGCTGTGGGTCAATGTTAAGCTAGATTGAATTTGTACTTCTCCATCACTAATGTTTCAAACTAGAATGCAGTAAACAAAAGGAGGTGCAGTGCTAAACTGATGAATGTGAGGGATCAAAAAGCATTAAAAAAACAATAACTTAACATCTAAGATCTAAGACATGTAGGAACTCAAAGACAGAACAAGAGAGAAATGATTGGCTTTTGGTGGAAGAACAAAGCTTTCTCATTTTTGAGTCTAGCTAAAAGTATTGTGAGTTCTGTTTATTGTATGGAAAACAATCAGGTTAACAGAATAACTTGCTTGGTCCACTCACTACAGTCCTTTTTAATTAGTGGAAGCTTTGTTATCTGCTGTAACAAGTAATCTCTTCTCGACTTTCACCTGAAATAATTTTATGTGAAGATGCTCTATGTTTTTCTCGTTAGGAGCGGTGGATTTATTCTGTTTAGTTTGCTCATATCATTTAATTGACCTTTTATTGTTGAAATTTTTCCACTATCTTTGATATTGTCATAGGTCATGATAGATTGTTCAACTTTTTTATTTTTAGGTTGCAGAGCCATTAAGAGCAATGGTCATGGGAGCTCCATTGGAAGATGCTAGACATCTTGCCCAACGTTATGACAGAATGCGACAAGAAGCAGAAGCTCAGGTATTCCAAAAGATGGCTTCTCACTTGAAAGTTATAATTTGATACGCATCTTGCAATAGCTAGTTAGATGAGAGGCTCAGTTCAATTATCGTTTCAATCATATTGTGCTTGTTTAACTTTCTTCAATATTTGTGCCTCCTGATATTATATGCAGTTAAGATATAATACTAGTGTTTGATTTGATTTCCTCCAAACTAGTTTAGTTACACCTCTGCTGAACCTAGACAGGCCATTGAAGTTTCCAAACGTCAAGCAAAAGTCAGAGAAATGCCAGGAAGTCCTGAGCTTGCTATGAAATTGGAAGCTGCAGAATCAAAGTTGCAAGATCTTAAGTCAAATATGGCAGTGTTGGGGAAGGAAGCGGCTGCGGCAATGGCTGCTGTTGAAGCTCAACAACAGAGATTGACTCTCCAAAGACTTATTGCTATGGTAAGTATATTATCCCTGTTTTTACCATATGGTTCATATTAGTTGAAATTATGTTTGGTGGGGTTCAGATCTGGATCTTTACCCTTGTGTCATGTGTCCTAATTTGAAGGTCGAAGCAGAACGTGCTTATCATCAGAGAGTTCTTCAGATACTTGATCAGCTTGAAAGTGAGGTATATGATGATGCTATCATGTTTGCTCCCCAAGCCTTACGTATTATTAGCTGAATTACAATTTAATGGATTTGCCTTTCCCATCGTTTATGATTGTGATTTATGGATTCTTGCATATTATTAGATGATATCTGAACGACAGCGGATTGAAGCACCTCCTCCCCCAAGTGTGGAGAATAGCATGCCTCCTCCTCCCCCATATGAAGAAGTAAATGGTGTATATGCTTCTCAATCACATAATGGCTTGACAGATGGCATGGGTTACTTTTTGGGGGAGGTTAGCAACGTTGCTCATTCTGTTTTTACTGCGATTTTTGGTTGATAAATTAAGGCCATGTCATTGCCTTATAAAAGAAGTCAATTTTATATTTCTTTCTGTAGTTTTATATGTTAATTGGCTGTTCTACTGCAGGTTATGCACTCGTATCAAGCTGTGTCCGATGTAGAGCTGACCTTGTCAGTTGGTGATTATGTTGTTGTTCGGAAGGTTTGAAATTCTTAAACATAACATACTTTCTATTTGTCTGTGATATGCAACTGCGTTCTCCCTCGGTGCAAGAATGTTTGAATTCTGCTTCTTCTCAACAGGTGACGAATAATGGCTGGGCCGAAGGAGAATGCAAAGGAAAAGCAGGTTGGTTCCCATTTGGGTACATTGAAAGAAGGGAGCGAGTCCTAGCAAGCAAAATAGCTGAAGTTTTTTAGAGGTTTCGGGTGGATTGGCTTGCGATCTGAAGATTTTTGTATACTTGATTTTCTCCGCACCGCATATACTCAAATGTGGAGCATGTATGGTCACAAAGAATGCCATAGCTTTTTCTCCTTGTGATATAGAGATGGTGGCAACCTTTACTTGTGTTGTTATTGATATATGAATGTATTATTTGTTGATTGCTTCTTCGTGCAAGGATGCTATCCAAGATTTTGACATGATGTTGCAGATATTGTGAATGAATGATTGAACATACTCCTTTTCTACTCCCCCTCGCAACATCTTCATAGTTTATTTTGATACTCACCAAGCAAGTGGCAAGGATGCTCTTTACCTCTACTTTAATCGGCTCCACAATGATCAAACAAAATCTGTATTTTAACCGCTTTTTGAAGGACACTCAAAACCCAAGGGATTTATAAATCTGTACGTAAGTTGTCTAGTTGCATGGCTACCATCCCAACACTTTCTCTAACATTATTCCATCAATTTTTACATCTTCAAAAAATTATAACATAGACCCAAATGGTGTTTGGCTTGGCAATAGTGTTTAGTTATTTTAAATAGTAGCTAATAGCTGTGAGAATATTTATCAGCTCCAATTTCTAATTTTTTGCTATGAACAACTCTGATTTATTTAAATATAATTACTTGCTTATTCTTATACATCTAAATATAAATATTTCATTATCTCAAAAAAAATAATTATTTCGTTATATTTATCTATTTAAATTAAACTAACAACCATTAAAGTTCCGTATTTGGATTTCAGTAGCATGATGTTGAGAATTAATTCCTTTTGGACTCAGGCCACCTAGAGTACACAGTATTTGGTTGAATTCCATTAATAAAATTCATTTCCAAATATATATATATATTTTTTAATCAGAGGTAATAGATTTGTACATTATGTACACCACCAACACATCACTACACTACTACATTCGTTACAATACAGTTTTACCGATCTCACTTTTTT
>CATIWO010347111.1:0-22594 GCA_949673435.1 Macaranga tanarius | reverse complement strand
TAACTTCCACTAATATCTCCACATATTGATGCATATAATATGTCCTCATTAGTTCTTATCTTTAAACAATAACGTTGACTATCAACCTCAATTTCATGTCACAAGCTTATGCAATATCAAATATTGACTTATGTATGAAGTAATTAACTTCAATTCATCAAATTAAATTTGCTACAGTAATCTCATTCTTAATTATCATCAATGTACAGTAATCCGGTCTTAGGACACGGATGTTACACAAAAAGTACAAAAAATCATGTGATTTATATTTTAAAAATTTTTATCATATAAAATTTTCCATTAGTAATTTTAAATATATTATCTAAATACCATTAATTAATATGATGCAGATAAAAGAGATTTCACGTCAGCAGCACATAATTACTATATTATGTAAAGGGATAAGTATAAAAAAATACTTTAAATAGAAGACTGTAGTATTTTTTGTAACATTTAAAAATTTATAGTTTGATTCTACTTGCATTTTAGTATATTATTAGAAACACATGATGTAATATTAAAATAATATGGATATTTAATACTACGATTATTTATTAAATAGTATATCATTCAATTAACTAAAATAAATTCATAAAAAATAAAAATAAAATGTTTTTCTAATTTTATTAGAAATAAAAAGAAATAATTTTTAAAATAAATTTATAATATTTTTTAAAAAATCTAAATAGTTATATTGATAGTAAATTACATGTAAAATATTTTTATTGGTGAAAACTAATGTTACATTAAAATTTTATTATAAAATAATGATTATATTAGTTGAGAGGGTATTAAAATATTAGAAAATAAAACCACATAGTTTTAAATATCACAAAAAATCACAAATCTTTTAAGTAAAAATGCATCTAATCACAAGATTTTTTTTTTTATATTTATTCCTTATATAAAAGAATGACACTAGCAATTCTGATTGTGTGTATGAGATATACTTAAAATTACTAATTTAAAAAATTACATGTTTTTTCCCTCAAAAAAAAAAAATTACATGTTTTATTTTATAAAAAAATTACATAATAAAAATTATTAAGATAAAAAACTACATTACACTTTCTTGTAGTGATCGGTAAATTATATTTGAGGTATGGAAAGCATCTAGTTTTCGTTTTCTTTTCCTTTCTTTTCTATGCGGAAATTTTAATGACACAAGCAACTAAATTGAAACGTTCAAGAAATAGCTCAAAAGGTGAGGCCTACGCTGGCTGGATTTATTTGCTTGATTTGCGCACTTGACAGCTCCTATAGATAGTGTTCCCTTCATTCTCGTAATATAGGTCCATTGTAGTTGAACAAAGGCAACACAGAATGGATTCATTTTCTTCCACTTTCATCTCTACTCTGCATCCTTCGAAGCTCTTTCTTTCCCCTGCCATGAACAAGCTTAATTCCCCTTCGTTTCCATTTCCTCTTTTCAATGTATCTTCGGTTAGAATTAAAGAAAAGCCTCATCAGGCTACATCAACAGGACCTTCCACTACCAAAAGATCATCACCCACATCTTCAAACACTGCACCCCAATCATCATCAACAGCCCCACCCTCCTCTTCACCTATAACAACCATGAAAAATTCTGCGGTAGCTGGGACAAAAGGGCGGGTGCAGTCAACCCTACCAACTATGGTGTTCAGTACACTTGACGACATCATCAATAAATTTATAGATCCTCCACGCCGGCCTTCGGTTGATCCTAAATACGTACTCTCTGATAACTTTGCTCCAGTTGATGAGCTTCCCCCAACTGAGTGTGAGGTGGTGGAGGGATCCCTTCCATCATGCCTTGATGGTGCATATATCCGCAATGGCCCGAACCCGCAGTACTTCCCTCGAGGGCCATATCACCTATTTGATGGAGATGGCATGCTTCACACCATCAGAATTTCTCAAGGCAAAGCCACTCTATGCAGCCGCTACGTAAAGACTTATAAGTACACTGTGGAGCGTGATGCTGGAACTCCACTTCTTCCTAACATCTTCTCTGGATTCTCCACTGCACGCGGTGCTCTCTCAGCTGCTAGAATTCTTTCTGGTCAATTTAATCCAGCCAATGGCATTGGTCTAGCAAACACCAGCCTAGCCTTCTTTGGCAATCGTCTCTTTGCACTTGGTGAATCCGATCTACCTTATAATGTACGATTGACATCAGATGGAGATATTGAGACCCTCGGTCGTTATGATTTTGATGGGAAGCTATCCATGAACATGACTGCTCACCCCAAGATAGACTTTGAGACGGGCGAGGTCTTTGCTTTTCGTTATGGTCCTGTGGCTCCATTTTTAACATACTTTCGCTTTGATTCGATGGGAAATAAACAGCCAGATGTGCCCATATTTTCAATGGTTCGTCCATCTTTCCTTCATGACTTTGCAATCAGCAAAAACTATGCTATATTTGTTGACATGCAAATTGGTATGAACACCATGGAAATGATCTTTCGAGGAGGCTGTCTAGTGAGTGCAGACCCGGCAAAGGTACCGAGGCTTGGAATCATTCCTCGATATGCAAAAGATGACTCAGAAATGAGGTGGTTCGATGTGCCAGGATTCAACCCCATACATGCAATTAACGCATGGGATGAAGAGGATGCAATAGTCATGGTGGCACCAAATATATTAACCGTAGAACATACCCTTGAAAGAATGGAGCTTGTCCATGCCGTGGTGGAGAAAGTCAGAATAGACTTGGAAACAGGCATAGTTACAAGAACCCCAATTTCAGGTAGAAATTTAGACTTTGCAGTCATCAATCCTGCTTATATTGGGAGAAAGAACAGATACGTATTTGCTGCCATAGGTGATCCAATGCCAAAGATAGCCGGGGTGGCGAAGCTGGATGTCTCTAAAGGGGATAAGCAGGACTGCACGGAAGCTAGTCGGATGTTCGGCCCAAATTGCTATGGTGGGGAGCCTTTCTTTGTGGCAAGAGATCCTGACAACCCAGAAGCAGAGGAGGATGATGGGTTTATAGTGTCATATGTACATGATGAAACTTCTGGAGAATCCAAGTTCTTGGTAATGGATGCCAGATCGCCTATTCTTGATGTAGTGGCTGCTGTGAAGCTGCCCCGGCGAGTTCCTTATGGCTTCCATGGACTTTTTGTGAAGGAAAAAGACCTGGAAAGCTGTTGCAATGTTCCTCTGTTTTATTGAAGGTTTAATTGCTTCCAATGTCATATAGTAACGCGCGCACACGTTCAGAGTCACACATATGGGATATGATTACCACACAATGAAAGAACTGGATTGAATTGTAACTATCCCAAAATTTTATTTACTGAACTGTAGCTGTCAGAGAAATCTATATAGTTAGTTTGTATTGTTCCTATGAATTTGTAAATTCTTATGTATGATCAACAACAAATTAGTTAATGCTTACAAAAATGTATATTAGATACTGAAAGTCTACCTGAAAGTCTACCGGTATGTATTAATAATATAGATTTGTATTGTTTTGAATACATAATGAAATTCATTTATTTTTAAAGAAAGTAGTTTTACAATTTACAATAGATAAAATAATAATATACGAAAAAATGCTATTTTTTTACGAAAAATATATAGATTAATGATGTGTTACTTAAGAGTAAATACAAACGTGTAATGATTACAAAAATTATTAAATTTATTTCAATTTTGTAATGGATATTCTAACTTTTGGTGAATTGATAAGTAATTTTTTTATATTCATATATAATAAACTAGCTGAAACAAATCTAAATTTAGAGATCATTTGACAAATGAATAACTTTTAACTAACTAAAATTCAACTCATTAGATTCTACTCTTTGTTGATCGCAAGATTTAATAATTGACAAGAGGAAAGGAATACAAAAGTTAATAAGTATCTAATGCATGCAGGTGTTGATGCCAAATTTAGATATTGCCTTAGGTTATGGTCAATTTTATAATTAAGTTCTAGAAGTTTTTCTGACATAACTACTGGGATGAGTTGTTTATTCTAAAAAAATAATAATAGTATTTATTTTAATTTTTAAATTGGTATCTGATAACTTTTAAAATATTACGATATTTAGTTTAACAAATTGAGAAAGCTTATATACTCATAGTTTTAAAAAGCACCTCTATATTTTTTTTTGATAAAAAACTGCATTAAAAAAGCTAACCAGCCAAAAACACAGAGTCTAAAAAAGAAGGCTCAAAGTCGGGAGGAACATCCTCCATAATCACCAAATCATCATCTAAACCCAATGCCCATTGAGCAACATAATGAGCAACCTTATTACAATGTCTAGGGATATAAGCAAAAGAAATAAACTGGAAATTTGTAGCAATCTGGGCGATATCCTCAAGTAGCAGGTCCAAAGGGGCCAAGCCCCTAGAAAGACTATTAAGGCCATTTGCAACCACCAGGCAATCTGTCTCCACTTCCACAACTGTAAAGCACGCCTCATAAGCTAATTGAAGGGCAAAGAGCACAACCTGAGCTTTAATAAGATCCATTGATTGCGACATCCACCTCCTACCACCAGCCGACATTAACACCCTACCCTCACTGTTACGAACCATTATACCAAAACCAGCTAGGCCATCATTTTTTTGAAACGTGGCATCAAAGTTTAACTTCACCCGATTTGCATTTGGAGGCTGCCACCGACGAAGATCAGCTACCCCACGAGGGGAAGTACTAATATTTTTAACCACAGCATTGCGAAAGGCTTCCAAAAAATCATGCGCCTGTATCCCAACCAGATGAGGAAGGACTATCACCTGCTCATGAACCAATTTGTTTCGATGAAACCAGATAAACTACAGTAATTCCATAACAAATTCGATCTGCTGTTTTAACAACCGATGAGAAATAAAATGGAACCACTCCTCAAACGAATTACTTCGGGCCATATTAGAACGCATAGCTAATGGGCAACTCAACCAAACACATCTAGCCCAATCACAATACATAAAATATGTATAATTGATTCCACATCCCCTCCACACTGAGGATAATTCACTGAAGAGAGAATACCTTTTCTAGCAAGCCTTTCAAAATAAGGCAACAAACCATGCAATAAATGCCATATAAAAAACTTTAACTTTAGTAGGATCGAAAGGTTCCATAACCATTTCCATTGCTGAACAGTACCCTCCCGATTTGAAGAACCCAAATTTGATGCCAAAGCAGTCTGTCTAGCAAGATGATAACAAGATTTAACAGTGAACATACCATTCGAAGAGAGCCGCCAATAAAAGGAATCCATAGGAATCTAAAACTTAAAGGTATATTTAAATTACAGAGGCTTTCGATGGTAAAAACACCTCCTTCACCAACCCAACTTTCCATGTCTTGGTATCTTCATCAATGAGATCTACAACCTTTGAGTTAGAATCCAACACTCGGTGCACTAGTGGTTTTTATGTGGGGACCTCAGTAATCCACCGATCATGCCAAATGTGAATAGATTTCTCATCAATGACTCTCCAACACATACCAAAACTCAATAATGGAATGATTATGTATAAACTTCTCTACAGATAGGACAGTTGAAAACCTTCCTTAGCATCAAGGAAGGAGGAACGGTGAAAGTATTTTGCCTTAACAATTTGACTAATTAAAGAAGATGGATTGCTCATTAGACGCCACCCCTGTTTAGCCAATAAAGCAAGGTTGAAAGATTGCAAGTGGCGGAACCACAAACCCCCTTCCAACTTAGATTGAGTAAGCTTCTCCCATCTCATCTAGTGAATTTTGTACCTGCCAGTAAGATCACCCTACCCAAAATTAGCAATCATACGCTGAAGGTCATCATAAAAGGAACTAGGCAGTAAGAAACAACTCATAATATAGGTTGGTATAGCTTGCACAATAGCTTTAATGAGAACTTCTTTCCTAGCAGATGATAATAATTTTTCCTTCCATCCTTATAACTTCTTCCAAACCAATTCCCGCAATGAGTGGAAAATGGCTTTTTTGGACCTACCAAAAAGAATTGGCAACCCCAAATATTTAAAGTGGTTCTGAATAACCTTTACCCCTAGCTTGCCTTGCAACGCTTGTTGTTGATCAATCGGTACACCCCCACTAAATGAGACAACAGACTTTTTAAAGTTTATTAACTGCCCCGTAGCCTTAGAGTAGCTAGATAGTACCTCTTTTATCTTCTCACAGGATGGGATTGTAGCTTTAGTAGAAAATATGCTATCATCGGTAAAGAACAAATGAGAAATAGCTGGACTATTCCTGCAGACCCGAATAGCTTGTAACTCCCCCTTTCTCACAGCCATAACATCAAAGTAGATAACCCTTTAGAACACAGTAGAAATAAATATGACGACAAGGGATCGCCCTGCCGGAGACCACGGGATGGTCGAAGAAAACCCGTAGGGATCTCATTAACTAGAAAAGAAAAGGACACTGAAGATATGTAACACATCAATAAATGAATAAACTGAGCTGGGAAATACATCTTACGCAACATTTTTTTAATAAAAAGCCATTTGACCCTATCATATGTCTTACTTATATCTAGCTTTAGTGCCAAAGCTCCTTTTTTCCCCTTCATTTGATGCTTCATAGAGTGGAACATCTCAAAGGCCACCAAAGCATTATCCATTAGGAGTCGACTAGGAACAAAAGCACTATGAGTGGGAGAAATAATAAAAGATAACATTAGCTTTAACTGATTCACTAAAACCTTCGACACTAACTTATACAGCATGTTGCAGAGGCTAATAGGTCTCAAGTCCTTCATAGATTCATGACTTTTAACCTTGGGTATCAAAGTGATAAAAGTATGGTTCAACCCCTCAGGCATTTCTACATTATTCAAAATGTGAAGTATATAAGCTGTGACATCAATACCAATAATGTCCCAGTATTTTTGAAAAAATAATGTTGACATCCCATTCAGACCAGGAGCTTTATTACGATGCATTTGATTAAGGGCAGTAGTGACTTCATCAGCTTGGAACATAAAGGCTAACCTATCAATCTCATCATAAGACAGTGAGCTGGTAACCCCTTCTAGAACCACATCGATGTCCGATGGATTGGATGTAGAAAAAATAGTTGAAAAATAAGAGATCACAATACGAGCAATACCCTCATGCCCTTCTTGACATCCATTCGCGTCATCCCTCAACCTATGTAAAAAGTTTGTTTTCCATCTTGTAGATGCCTTCCGATGAAAATATTTAGTATTTCTATCTCCATCAGATAACTATAGCACCCGAGATCTCTACTTCCAATATATCTCCTCTTTTTCAAGAAGATCCATAATATTCTTATGAAGCTGAAACTGTTCTAAAGAGTTAGAAGAGCCCGATTGACATTGTTGCACTGCCTGAAGATGAGCAGAAGCCACCCGAATTTATTTTAGAAGGGTAGCATAATTAGACTTATGCCATCTCCAGAGCTTAGATACACACCTATTAATTTTAGCCAACACTGAATTAGAACCAGACTAGATGACTTCTTCGTTCCATGCCTCTCGAATAACCATAGAACAATTTTCATCTTGAGCCCACATCGCCTCAAACTGAAATGGTCTCCTAGAAGAAATTGGCATCTCCATCTGACACTCAGTCATAAAGAGCACAGGCACATGATCAGAAGCTAAACGAACCAAATGAGATACCCTAACCTGTGGAAATATAACACCCCAACTGGGCGAGCAAAGAAAACGATCCAATCACTCCCTGATCAAAGCATCACTCTGCCAACCATTAGACCAAGTGAAAGGGCCACCCGAGAAACTAAGATCACAAAGCTGATGAAGATCCAAACATTGCCGAAAAGACTCCATGGATAAAGAAATATTTGTCCGACCACCACTTTTTTCAGAACATGATAGAATCTCATTAAAATCACTAAAGCATAGTAGTGGGATAGCACTCATATCACAAACCTGATCAATAAGTTCCCATATTTTATACTTGAGATGTGCTTTGGGCCAGCCATAAACTCCAATCCCGTGCTACAAATGAGAGGACTGATCAGATGACACATCAAAAGAGATATGATATAGTAAGACATCTTTAATAGAAACATTCAATTCCTTACGCCAGAAGAGCATAAGACCGCCTGACATACCAATAGCTTCTATATGAAAACAATAAAAATTATGAAAAAAGAATCTAAATCGATCACCTTTATTACTACTCAATCGAGTTTTCATTAAAAAAATTAAGTCCAATTTTTGAGAATGCATTGAAAACCGGAGCCCTCTGAACGTCCAAGGATTCCCCAACCCCCGGACATTCTAGCTAAGGAACCTCATAATGCTCGGTTGCCTCACAACTGGTAACGTCAGTTGTCACCTGCTTCAATTTCTTCCCCTTTATCGTTGAGTCTTCAGGTTGAGAAAAACTAACCACAGGAAACTCCCCCATATCCACATTTTCCTCCTAATTTTGTTTCAGCCCATCCACCTTAAAGGTGTCAGATATGAAGCTGAAGAATTCCACTTGCTAGGCTGTCGAACTCTCCTTGACCTCTGCAGGCCAGAAGAATTAACCAAGATTCTTGATGGCACACCCGAGACTTCAAAACGCCCAACATTCTGATCAGTATTCTGCCCAGCCTGAGTAAATAAGACCATCTGCCCCTCCATAGCCAGCTGCTGCTATCCTGATTGAACCTACCCGTCCATATTACACTCGTCAGTCTGCCTTTCATACTGGTGTGACTCAGTTAGAAGCAACAAACCTGAGTCATTTTGGAATTGAGAGGACATCAGCTTTTTACCTTTAGAAGGTACTTAATTTGTTGCCAAATCACTGACCATTACTAAGGTCGAGAATTCCGCACCAATCGAGTCATCTTCATGCAGCTAACTGTCATTGCTGCCCTCAAGTAATGCCCGGTGAATAGGTTTAAGTGAACTAAAAAATCCTTCATTATGAGCTTTCTTCTTTTTTAAGGAACCTGAAGACATAATATGAAACATATACCTATTCTTAAAAGGGGAGGCTCGCAAAGATGGATCATACGGCCACATATTCACATCCACACTTTTCGGCTTCTCCTTACAATCATCTTCAGTATACCCTATCATTCCACACTAATAATAAAAGGTTTGGAGTCTTTCATATCTGAAATAAACCCAGACTTGATCCCCTTTACTATTCACCACCATAGATCCACATCGAAGTGGTTATGAGATATCAATAGAGACCCTAACCCTAACAAACTGCCCCCACGAATTAACATCAAAGTCATTAATCTCCACCACATTACCCAATGATGATCCAATCTTCATAATGGATTCTCTATCCCTCTGATTAAGTGGAACATTGCAAATCCGAACCTAAAACGGGCAATGAGTTAAAGCCACTGCCGTAGGTTGCTCCTCACCATGTAACTCCCCAAAGATAATTAGTTGACGATCATAATACCATGGTCCCTCTCGTAGCACCCTCAACCTATCCTTTTATAAAGAAAACTCATAAACGAACAGATTGGAGCCAATCTCCTGTATGTTAAATCCCTTACAAAAATGCCAAGCTCCCTCAAATGCACCTGATAAAGCACGTAAATTAAATGGTTTATCAGACACTACCCTTCCAACTAAACAACTTTCATGGCGATTATTTACAACTTGTGACTGTGAGCCCTCTTGCAGATCAATAACCGCATGTTCATCTGTTGTTAGGGAAAAGTTTTCTAACAACTACTCTAAATCTTGAGCCATCCACTCCCACTGTAACAATTATAGCCAAGAAAAAGGAAAAATAGGAAAACTAGATCGAACTCAAAATTAGCCTTCACAGAAAAGAAAGAAAAACCTTAACCTAACCCTAGAGTCGAGTAGAGAGAAAACTCCACATAGGGAACTTTTTTTTTTTAAAAAAAAGCACATGTGGGGTCCACTTTTTTAAAAATGCATATATTTAAATTCTTTTTATAAATGGTTTTTCTTATGTCTAGTTAGATTTTTTTTCAATCATGTGTTTAGAGTAATTATTTTTATGATGGATTAGTGGTTCTATTTGGTGGGGGCTGGCTTGATTATTCAGTAAGCACATGTGGGGTCCACTTTTAGCCATGAAGCATTCCACATCATCCTATACATGCACAAGCCCACTTTTAGCCATGCATCATTTAACATATCATCACTTCCCTCATTCAATTGCACTCTCTTTTTAGCCTCACGTACATCTCCCATGCCTGCAACCTGTTTGATGGAGTTTCCCTCCTAGTAAGATATATCGCTCAGCCACATGGATAATGCTAAAAATATTAAGTAAATTTCTATTGCAGATGCTTAAGTGTTGGATGTCTAAGTATTTGCAGCACCAAGAATCACATTAAGGCCTTTTATGCCTACATATGTTCCATTGCTTTGCAAGTATAGCAATTTCTTTTCTAGAAAAGGTAAGGATGAAGCAAAATATATAAAGCTACATTTGAAATCCTTAGATTGGTATTTTATATTTTATGTTCAAATGAAGTGAATAGCTATATACAGGTGAAGCATCGTGTAGATTTTAGATTGAAACTGCTTAGATCGAATAATATGGCGATTTCAAAGATCTACATGTTTTGCTTGGAGTAGCATACCATCCAACTATTCCCACAATCAATAAAACATCAATATATTTCCATAAGAATAAGCAAAATTGCATCCATTTAATTAGTTGCAAAAAATACTTGCTTCATGCAATCTCTAGCTTGGGACATCAAAATGTAAACCTTTGTTGTCCATCCATGAATTTGAATCACACCATTGCCTTTTTAAGTTGTCAAAATTTTGAGAGTGGAAGACCCTCTGCAGTACGATAGTGAAGATTCGACCCTCACATCATGCTATGGTTCTCATTCTACACATGTGAGTGTAAACAAGATAGACATAAATTAATAGGTTATTTAAAAAAATCACGACCTTTGGTGTTTTTTTACAATTTAACTACATCCTTTAATTTTTGCAAATTAAAACATTAATTAACAAAATTTTGCAATAGAAACATCAATGTAAATTTTGATGATCACATGCTTGCATGTAGTCGGACATTATTCTACTAATCCACAGTAAATGGCACTCATTCCATGTTAAGACACACCGTTTCATAATTTTACAAAATGCACCATTTTAAAATTGGAAAAAATAAAAAATAAAATGAAAAGGAAAAAAAGTTGAACTACTAAATTGAAAACATCTTATCTAGCCTCCCAAAGAGAACACTTCATAGAATGCAGAATTTCCAAAATCCTCTTTAATACATTCAATCGACTATAAAATCCAAGTAACATTAGAAGCTAAGAAAGGTCTGAGCTACTATGGAAGTTGAGAAGGTGAATCCAAGGTGTAATTTGAAGTTAATGCCAAGCTTATTATGTTCATACAAAAAGCAACTTAGTAAAAAAAAGGTGAGAGTGAGAATTTTATATTTGTTTTAATGTCTTATAAACTTGTAAAGGAATGGATTAGCAGAATCAAACTATAAATTTAATATTTTTATTAGGGAATAGTAAATAATTTTTAGGGTTTTGTGGAGTTTAGGATTAAATAATATGTAAATTGCATTCAGTGCCATAATTTATTATTTTTTGTTGGTTTGTATTTGCATATGTCGAGTACTTTTTCTATTTTCTTTCTCTACGGAGGAAGGTTAGCAAAGGTTGGTGGTGATGTTATGTACATAGGTGGTCATATAAAGCCAAAACATACCCTTGATCCTGATAGGAGAGGATTTCTTGACTTGGTAGATGAAGTTGAGAAGTTAAGTTAAAAAAGTGTGAAGTTATCATATAGAATTCCTGGACTAAGTCTAAATGATGGGTTGAGGGAAATGAAAGAAGATAAGCAAGTGATGGAAATACTGCAATATGTCCTTGAGGGGACTAGCATGAAAATTTTTTTTGTAGTGGGTAAAATAAACATAACAATATAAATAGTTAGTAGAGTCAAAAAGAAACTGAAGCTGAAGTTGTTGACACAATAAATGGGACTTAAAAAATGGATGAGGCTGATAAGTTAGAGTTAGACAATACTATGGTTGATGTTGGTGTGCAAAATGCAAGTGATGTATGTACTGAGGTGGAGGAAAATTATGACTCTAATGAGGATCCAAATTATCAACCCATTAACGAAAGTGATGTAAATGATGGCTTGGAAGATAATAAGCTATCTAATGACGAAGAGTATATAGAGGTGAGGAAAAATAGATCTAACTATAGAAAACACGTGTTTGTTGATGAGGTAGCTGATAGATTTACCACAAACATTAGGTTTCAGAAAAGAGTTGATATTGAAAAAAGTGTAAAAAAAATGATGGGAATGAACAATGCCATAGTGAATATGAAGATTCAAATAGTGACGTCAATTTAGTAGGTACAAGTGAGGAAGATGAAATGGATGAGCCTGCAAAGAGATTAAAAAAGAAAAAGGTTATCTGTGATCTAAAATGTGATCATAAAATTCTAAATCTTATACCTGGGATGAGATTTGAGAATGCTCATTAATGCAAAGAAGATTTTCAAAAGTGGGCCATTCTAAATGGTCATAATTTATAAATTATAAGGAGTAATCTAAGGAAACTAGAGGTAAAGTATTGATGGGTGTCGAATCAAACAAAAATAAAATTCTACTCTAAAAATAAATATTTGTAGTAAGGTTTGAGTAGAGTTATTTCCCAAGAGATTGATCAAATTATTAAATCTGAATTTTACTTTTAAAAATAAGAAATAAAAAAGGAATTTTTGTTTATGGAAAAATAAATTTAAAGTAAAACAAATAAATGATAAAGTAGGAAATTAAAATAGTATATCAAATATTAAAAGTTTCTAGTCAAGAGATATCTTGGTTATGATTCATTCAAATTGATCATTGAATACAAATAAATAAATTTCTACTTTCTCAAATAAATTAGTTATGAACACTAACAAGCTCTAGTATTCTACTCTTCCTTAATATTAATTTAAAAGAGATAAGATCATCTAATAAATCTTATTTCTCAACAAACACTAAACAAGCTCTTAGGATTTAATTGAGAAATAGCATTAAGAATTAGAAAAGCTACCAATTCCAATCAATAATACACAAGCTCGATTATTTAAATTGGATTAAATAAATTTATTCACACTAAACTTAAGGATTCAATTCAATAAGTGTGTAGATTTGCCACTTTGCTAAATCAAATAAACAATTACGGATTTACAGATTTAACTAGCAATATTCATTCAATTGAAATCAGACGTCAATAATCTTAATTGAACAAAATAACATTAAGCATAGAAAATATTCAGATATTTGAGAAGAGAAAATAATGAAAACAAATTCTCACAATTTATTCATGAATCATACATTGATATCCTTGAGTAGAAAAAGAAAATTCAGCCACTCAAGGCTTACAAAAACTCTAAATTTAAAATAAAGAAGACTAAAAAATATAATGTTGAATGAATGATTCTTTTCTACATATAAACCTCCTTTTTATAGAGAACATAACCTAAAAACTTTCTCAAAAGATAATCATATAAACTAGGAACTTTTCAGAGGTCAAATTTGCTGCCAAAATAGGGTAGAAGAATCAGCTAAAAATAATTCTAAAATCAGCAAACCTGAAAAATTTGCATTCCACGCAAACGTCTGTGGGCACGCTTAAGTTTGAATTCCTATTGAAAATATAGCCCAGACTGCACTTTGACTTTCTGCTTCAATTCTTAACTTTAAAATTTCAATTTTGGTTTCTTTTCTGCATTACCAAGATTTCCTATCAAAAAGATAAAATAGGAATTAAATCAAATATTTTATTTTACCAATTAAGCATAAAAATAGGAATTTATCACAAGAACAAATAGGAATAATTTTCTTTATCAAATTCCCCCACACCAAACCTTTGCTTATCCTCAAGAAAATCAATTTCCACACCCCCTTAACCTTGTCATATCTCCTTTTCAAAAACTCAACATGCCTAAAAAAAAAATTCTTTTTAAAAATAGATTTAACAGTAATTCAAATGATCTTTCAATGTTATCCAAAGATGCAAGATTTAACACCCTCACAAAGATGTCACTCAAATCACAAAAGTGTTTAGGCTAAGTATTGTACAATAAAGCACTCAAGTCACAAAATAAAAAGGAATTACCATATGCTTGCCATTCAATCAAATCTCCACCACTAACCATTAATTTACACAAAAATCAAATCTCCACCACTAACCATTAATTTACACAAAAATCAATGGGGCTAAGGTCAAAGGTATGGAAAAAGGGAAATTTAGGCTTAAAATAAGTTGAACATAATAAACAAATGCTTTCAATTTAATTTAGAAAGAAAATTCCTGCAAAATAAAAGGAAGATAGAATCTTTTATGTTCTCATTAGGGCCCAAGCTACGTTTTTTTTTCTTTTTTCTTTTTAATTTCTTAAGGCTTTTAGCCTTATTCAGCTTGTATTTTTTTTTTCAAAAGCAACAGCCACTAAAGATTTTTATTTTTTCCTTTCTTTGGATCTTCCTTCTCAAAAAATAAAAACCTGGAGATATTTCTTAAAAATAATTCATTTACTAATTCAACAATTAAAGGGTCAAAATTATGGTTTCAAACATAAAATAGGCTTTGGTTAAATTTTTTTTTAAGGTTATTTCCAAGAAAATGGCTATAGGCTCAAAGGGGCTCACTAATGGATAAAAAAGTAGGCTAGCAACAAAAAGGCTTAAAAGCAAATGGTATTATCCTAAGTGCCTTTGTCACTTTAATGAAATGAATTAAGAATGTGGTCTCAAAATGAATCTGATACCAAGTTCTAGAATTCACAATCTATATTGGACACACTCACAAGAAAAATAAGAACACATATAATGTATGTTCATTTAGGCTCAAAATCTCACAAACAAATATCAAAGGGTTAAAAATTGGTGCTTCAATCCTGCAACTTTATCATACAAATCAGACCACTTAAATGATGTCTCAATAAAACTTAAAAACCAAAGTTAGAGACATGAGAATTTGTTCTTTTAATTAATTTTTTTATAAGGAGAATAAACTTAGCCAAGGGATGTTTCCATATTTTTCTGCTAAAAAACACTCAAAGGGTGTAATAAATCAAACTTAAAACATCAAAATTTCTACTGCAATATCTATAACAATTTAAGAAATCTGAAAATTGTATTCATATCTTTTAAAAGCATCAGAATGCTAGTGAAATACAATAAAGTGCAGCGATATTATGCAGAATTGTGCAGAATTATAGTTATACAATCATCCAAAAATCCAAAAAATTATCCAAAAATTCAATATCCCTTCCCCCACACCTAAACTTTACATTGTCCCCAATGTAAAATTAGGATCAAAATACAACAAAAAGAAAATAAATAAAACAAAAATGAGAGGTAAAGATACTGCCCTGAATGAAGAAAAATAAAAAGCCATCAAAATATGAGGAATTAGAGCTGGTGTCCACAATCCATTGTTATGTCAATATGAGGACTGGGTATACATCATTTCAGGTAAATTTAATGTTTGTATATGAAAATATAATTTGTACTGTCAATATTAAGTTTATATAACTTTGGGATATACTGTTTACATTTAATGATATTGGCATTTGCTATTAAACTAAATTAATGCAGACTTCAAAAATGACAAAACCTTTATGGGGTGCTTATAAATTAACTAAGTTTACACTAAGCTCAAAACAAGTTCATTCAAGTCAACAAGTTGTAGCTTCACAATCAACTCAAGCATCACATAACAGACTTATTTCTAAGGACAAAGGTAAGGCAATATGTTCAACTGAGAAAGACACAGGAGTAAAAGCCAAAGACCTTATTATAAGGAGGGCAATGGATGATGCAATGCTTAGGGTTAGAGGGATACATCCAAAAGAGAGTGTTCCCATTTGGAAACCTTGAGATGGTTTATGTATTTAGATGGTTGCAAATGAACATAAACTTTCTTTCTTTTTGGTATTAGATGCACTATTTTGACTACTACAAAATCGATCAATGTATTATTTTATTTAACTTTTTAGTTGTCTATAAATGCTTAGACTTGCAGCAAATAAATGCATCTTAAAGGAACTTTCATTTTCAGTTCTTGTATGAATTGAGACTCTATATTGTATTGTCAAGCTATTTTTAGTTCACATTTTTATATTCTTTAATATTGTTATGAGTTGCAAAAATGGTGACAGATGGCTTTAAAAATGGGTGTGAAGACAGGTCTGAACTTGGTTGTCTAATTGACAATTGTCGAAGTGCTGCAAACAATTTTACCAATTTTTCCTTAACTCATGTCAGTAGAGTTTGGAATTTTATGGCTCATCATATTACTAAGACTGCCCTAGGTGGTTCTTTTATGTAATGGGTTAATGATGTCCCTCAATTTGTGAGGACCCTAGCTGCTTTTGATGTAAGAGATTTCTAGTAATGAAGTTTTCCTTTTACTGTCAAAAAAAAAAAATTGTTATGAGATATGTTCCAAAAGAAAATGTATTATGAGTTAAGAAATTAAAGAATAAACTATGCAACATTCATAAGGCTAATTGATTATATACCACCAATTAACAAGGACTGTTAGATTAGGTACTTATAATACGATATATACTTCTCAGTTAATGACAAGCATATTCTATCTTGAATTATCTATAATAGAAAAATGTTACTCAGGTTAAAGAATAATTAACATTTGAGCAGCATAACACATTTAACGTAATAAAATGAAGCCTGCCATTACATTTTAAAGTAAATGTTGCATAACATAACCTATTTTCTAGTTCCTACTACAGTCATCAGTAAAATATTGTAGATAACATTTAGAGTTACAAAATGAAAGCATGCATGCTTGATAATAAAAAGACGTGCTTTGCATCAGTTAATATTAGCTTCATCTGCCTGAAAAGCAATTTTTGCTTCAACTACTTCAAGTTTTATCTTCAATTCATCAATATCAGCGAAATGAAGCTTCTTTTCTTCATTCAACTCAACTACTTTAAGAAGTTGCAAGCCTATATCTTCCATCAGGTCTTGATTTTCAAACTTTTACAGCTGTATTTGAAGGTATTTGTTGTCATCCTCAATCAGAAGGTCTATCTTTTCACTTTTCAGTTTCTCAATCTCTAAATTGAGTTCATCAAATTTTATTGTAAAGAGACTGCAGTAGCTGCTTCACATAATGCGTAATTTCCGTCTTCCTCTAAATTAAAAGCCTCATCTCTTAACTACAGAATCCTTATCTATCCAACTGTAGAATCCACAGTCATGATCCTATAACAAATTTTAAGTGTTAAAATCAAATACTATATAACGGTGCCTTCATAATCACAAAAATAAAACCAAAAGTAGGAAAATCAAACAACAAACACAATAATCACTCACCCCATCTTCGAAGTACCCATAATACCTCCTCTCTGCATGTAAATCTTTCATACAAACACGAACCACAGTTGGCTTGCCACATTTGCATACCATGTAACTATTGTTGTTCATCTGTTGTTTCGTAAAAATTAGCTCTACGATAACGAGATGGAGAAGATGACGATGAAGAAATTATTGAAGAAACCCTATTTTGTGAATTTAGGGATTTATATTCTGTAGAGAATGTTGCTATCGTCTTAGCTAACTCAATAATCTTAGTCAACTTTGTTGGCTAGCTGATGTCAACAGCAACTTAATGGAAATTACCTCTGTTAACGTGCTCTGTCAAGTGGGGACTAAATATAGTGATAAATAAATGTACAGGGTTGCAATGTGCTAAATTTTTTGTAGAGGGGGGCAATGTAAAAAAAGTTAAAGTATAGGGGGCAAAGTATGTATTTTTCCTATTATTAAGGTCTCAGTTTGCACATTAGCTGGTTTACAATATATATATCTCATATATATATTGCATACCACCCATCAATAACATACATATCTCATACATATATTGCATGGTATCCAACATCCATCTATATACATATCACAAACATGTATAGTATGCCACAACATACATATCACATATATACATTGCATATCCAAAATGGATGCATAAATAAGGAGTGATCATGGGCCTTTTTTAAGCCTATTCTAACTCTTAGAATAATTACAAATGGGCCTAGCCCAAGAATAGCCTTCATGTCATGAGCCTCCCTTGTCACCATCATCATGGGCCTTGATCCATGCCACTAAAGGTTAAATGGGCCATCAAATTGAACACTTCAATCTTCAAGTCACAACTCTTGTGATTTACATTCAATCCTTGGAATAATAAGGAAAAAGTGTACATCCTAAATCTATGTAATTAACACTTAATTAAATACCAAAAAGTAATAAAATTAGTTATTATTACAAACCATAGGATGTAAACTAAGTCCATGATCATTCCTTGCATGTATGACAAGCAAATATTTAATAAAATATAACTTTTTCATATTATCATGTATTTTCAAAGTCAAGTAAACAAGAACAAAAAAATTCATGAACAATACTTGTAGCACCCTCAAGTACCACATACACGTGCCCATAATATTAATCATACACATGGCACAATCAAAATTTATTATAATTAGAACACATGTATCACAATAACATGAGAATTTATAGCATTACAAATTAAGATGTTTAACTACAACATCAGGAATGAATGATAGTAAAATTCTAGTTATACATGCACCGGACTCATTACTGGCCCATCTGGTATCCCTATCGCATGTAGACACCGACTTAACTATTGCATATCTTGAAAAAGGATAATAATTGCAAAGGAATGAGCTTGCAACTTAGTAAATAACAACTAATATAACCACACAAGACTTCTCAAGAACTAATTAACAAGAATTAATTAAAACAACTAAAAATATGGACTACATGGGCGTATCTCTCCCCGTGTAGTCTTCAGATCAAAATCACATTCGAGACACGGTCTAAAACACAGCCGCGTTTCGACCCGTATACCTCACTATCTAAAATACCATATGTAGACATGGCCAAAGACATTCCCATATCTTTGCCCATCTCCCTGTCCAATATGCAACATACATACATGGCCAAGGACATGCCCGTGTATCTTTTTGGACAAAAATGCCACCTTAAACATGCCCATGTCTCCACTACGACATGTTATGTCTTAATTCAATTTACCCACATAGTCAAGGATACGCCCATGTCCCATCACACGGCCTAAGACATGCCCATGTCTCAACCTGAAAATTCAATTGCACAATATTCGATATACTTCATAACCATTCAACACTTCAATATTATTAACAACAACTAACATTTAATAATACATACATGTAGGTGTATATAAATGAACATCAACACATAACCACAATCATCATACCATTTCAAGTAATCCACAATCACATCTCATACCAAATCCACATTCAACATAGATATATCATAATGCAACAATTACATGTTTATGCATGTTAGTTATCCAGCCGGAGTCATCGTCATACGTTTCACACACGAAGCACACATTTGCTTTATTCCTCATATAATTCATATTTTTTTTCACATTTGTTTTACATTAGTGCCCATTCCTGAGAATCAGTGGAGGATCTCTGCCCAGCTCAGTCTCCACTATCACACGTAAACCTCGCATTCCTCACATCAATCAATATGCATATGTATTTCACCATTCTGACAACAATGCATGTCAATCCATACCACATCAAGTGGCTTGCACAATTCAACATATGTGGCATCATTCACAATTCACCACAACACATTTTCAATAAACATATTATATCACAATTCACCATTCTTTCCACAATACATTTTAATCCATTCCATATCGAATGGCTTGCACAATCCACATAATACTACCACCATCATATATATATATATATATATATAAATATAAGCATTATATTAAATTCCAAGATCACTTTCTTTTCACATTATGATTTTATATTTATTATTAACATGATAAATACTATGTCAAACCCACAATTGCATCCATTCAACATTTCCCAAAATACACACTATTTCACTTTCTCAATTCAATCATTTTAACACTTATTCCTTTTTAAGCAACATTAATATTTCTTTGTATATATCAATCTCACTACAACTTTCACTCATCATGTATAGCAATTATATGACTTGTTCAATTAATCAAAATAACACACATATAATATTATAATTATAGTATTCAAGAGAAACCAATTGTACATATTATATTAGTAACTACTTACCTCAGGTGCTTTTCAACTTTAAATAAGAAGAGCTTTTCTAGTTAATTAAACTTTCCTTGCCCTTTGCAACTCCCACACATATTCATAAATCAAACACACACACAATTCATCATTCTTGGACTTTGACTCAATTAGTGCAATTTATTACCTCAATATGATATGCTTTAAAATCATGCATATAAACTCTTTAGCTCCTATTTTAATACAGGAGCTATGAATAGGAGTCTATTTTAATTCCCAATTAGAATTGCTTAATTTGGATGTATATAGAATAAATTATGAATTTTTGACTAAAATTGGGTCACACAAATAATCAAAGTGAGCAACAAATTGTGGAGCTCTGTTAGACCCTCTTAAAGCAGATTCAGCTCAATATCAAAAAATAAAAGTTATAGAGAACTCCTTAAAGTTTCCATAACATCAAAATTTTCTCAATTTGGAGTTCTATAGCTCTAGATATTACTATATAACCAATACACAAGAAAATTCACAAACCAGCATATATACTACTGTTGTCATGTTTGATGTATGAAATTCATGATGCTCTCAAAAATTATAGACACTTCCTATGATCACTAAATTCATACAGACTTTACATATATGAGTTTACTATCAATTCTAATTAGAATTACTCAAATCAGACATGTATAGAATTAGTTATAGATTTTTGAATCCATTCCGGCAGAACAGGGCCATCAATATGAGCATCAAAATGTCAACTCCTGTTAGACCCTTCTAATAATAGATTCAACCAAATTTCAAAACATAAAATTGTAGAGGACTCTCTGAAGTTTTTAAAGCCTTCAACCATTCTCAAATTAGAGTTCTCCATCCAAAGTTATGGCAAAAACACTAGAACTAAAAAATAGAGGAAATAGAACCCGAATGTATAACCAATTAAATCTCAACTTCAATCAACAAGAATATATGCATAACTTACTAATTAATGCTTCACTTGATTAAAAACCTCCTAAAGCTTCTCAATCCTCTTGTTAGATGAAGAAAATAAGATTAAGATCCCCTAAAATTCTATCAAGAACACTCTTTTCTCTTCCCCCTCTCAAATCTTTACAATCCCTACACCATTACATGCACATATATACACATATACAATCACCCATCACAATTCCTATTTGCCTCCCCCCCTCCACTACCATTAATACATAATTATCACCAAAATAACAACAACAATAATAATAATAATAATAATAATAATAATCTAGATATTTATGGTAATATATCACTATAATATTTTATTGAATCCTTAATGAAATGGAATAATTATACAGTAATCCATAACTTTCTAATGTGACAAATTACTCCCATCTTTCCTTACAATTTAGTCCCTCTCTACAATTCATGTACATTTCCAACTTAAATTAAGTCCACTATCTATTATGTATAAAATGCAATACATACAACAAGAATACGTATACTAGAGGGTGGGTGTTACATTTCTCCACTGCTTAAAGAAAATTTCATTCCCGAAATTGATAACTCGCTTATTCGTCAATGTATCTTATACCAAATTTCCTTTATACTAAAGTGCATAAACTCTCATTATCTCTTGATATTAGAATTGTTCTTTCCAAATGCTCATCCTAGAGACACACTGCTCATCCTAGAGACACACTAAATACAAGTACTTCATGTAATCTCACTATTTATACTATCATGCTACCAAATACATGCAGCAACCCACTCTCAAAATCCATCATTATCTTTTCCTATTTCCATTTTGGAATCTTTAATAGTGTTAATTTTCTTATAAGACTTGATATTCCACTCCCTTGTAACAAACTTCTCATATTTTTCTTCATTGTGTGTCACTAATAAGGAGGTTTTAGATCCCAATACATTTTTGTGGTCTCAACCATTCTTTCTAGGTAGAAGTATACTTAAACTTTTTAGTTCAATGATTATTGACATTAGTTCTCCATACAACTAATACTTCTAAATTTTTAATGCTTGAATAATAATAGCTAACTCTAGTTCAGATGTCGGATAATTTACCTCTCAAAATTATAACTGTCCTAATGTACAACTACTATTTCCCCCGTTTACATTAATACGCAATCCTACTCTTGTCTTGAGACTTCATTATAAACCATAATGCCTCCATTCCCAATCAATAATACAAGTATAAAAGTAGTAGTATATGCTTCTTCTATATCGCAAAACTTCATTGACAAACTTTAATTCATTTTGTTTATAATAATATGCCAAGAAAACATTTTCTACCATTCAAATCACACTTTTGTTGAATTTAATATACAATTATCTGCAAAGCTGTTGATCGAGGAAATCCGCAAGTATACGGGTCAAGTTATAATAGTTATAATATAGGATTATAAGTCCTAGTATCGTCCCACAGAGAAGAGATTAAGTATTAATTCACTTGATTATTTGCTTGTCTAAATGAATCAATTGTTTATAGAATCAAAGCAGTAAAAGAATTTAAAACTAAAAACCATTTTAATTATCGAAATAAACAAATATGTATGC